>PVLD010005152.1:0-115702 GCA_004027595.1 Dinomys branickii | reverse complement strand
ATGGGCTTTCCTTTATAGGTGATCTGTTTCCTTTCTCTGGCAGCTTTTAATATTGTGTTTTTTTGCTGGATATCTGGAATCTTGATTATTATATGCCTGTGCGTGTTTTTCTTTGGGTTATGGATCATTGGTGTTCTATATGCTTCGCTTAACTGAACTTTAGTATCTTTTAGCTTGTTTGGGAAATTTTCTGCAATTATTTCATCAAATATTCCTTTTATATCGTTTGTGAGATCTCCTGCTGTTTCACACACTCCTATAATTCGAATATTGTTACGTTTTGCCTCATCTTGCAGCTGTTGGATTGACTTTTCTTGTGTCTTTGATGATATCATGAGATTCTTCCTTTCACGCTCAGAAGCTGCCATGCTGTCTTCAAGTTCTGAAATTCTATCTTCGGTTTCATTTAAACGGTTTTGCATGCTTTCAGTGTTAGTTTTGACATCCTGGCATTCTCTTTGGACCTGTTTCATTCTTGGTAATTCATTCCTAAATTGCTCTTGTAACGTTTCCATTTGTTTCCTATATTCTTCTAGTTTTTGTCTATATCTTCTCTATGTGCACGGAACATTTCTTCCATCATTGTTTTCAGCTCGTTTTTTGTCTGAGAAATCATTGTGGGTATGTGGCTTATTTCTGCTTTAAGCTCTTTTATGGCCTGTTGGAGTTGTTTCATTTCGGATACAATCGTTTCATAACTTGCAGGTATGTGATTTCCTGGTTCCCCTGTATCCTCACATTCAAAACTTGTTCTGGGTGGGGTTGAGTTTTAAGACTGCGTTTTGTTCCTCTGTTTTCCCATTTTTGGGTATCAGATTCAAAATGTGGAGCTATAAATTCCTCGGGCAGTTCAGCATGCAAAGGTCTGCTGCAGAGGCTGCTCCAATGATTCCATCTCTTTGGGAGAATGTCCCTTAAGCTGTCTGCTGAGATTTCCGCTTCTACTCCCTACCCCGAGCTCTGGCTGGGGCGTATAAACAGGTCGCCGCCCCAGGCGTCTTGCAGACAGGCCACTCAGGTGTTCCTCCCTGGGTGGAGCTCCTTCCCCCCTCAGAAATCCCCTGGGGCGCCTAGCTAGCTCTTCCTACTTGGGAGATCCTGCAGTCCTTAAAGCTGCTTTGATATCACTCGCTGGGCAGAGCTTCTTCCCGACTCAGGAAAAACCGGTTAGAGCGCCCACTCAACTCACCCTGGGATCCTGCAGGCAGGAATGCCGTTCAGATGTATCTCCGTGGATCGAGCTTTTTCCCGACTCAGAAATCCCGCCGATCTCAGCCCCTCCAGTTCGCCCAGCGCAGGTGCTGGGGCGGGGCTCTGAGCGGGATGCCGGAACGCTGCCCAGATTGGCCCAATCTGTCCCAGTTGCTCGTTCTCTGAGTTTCCTCTGCTCCGCTGCCTCCAACAAATCCTGGTTACAGCCGCCTCCGAGCCGATCCGGTTCAGGTCACTTATAAGCTTTAGAACCCCAGATCTAGCCGGTATGGTGGCGCACACCTGTAATTCCACCAGTTGGGAGGCTGAAGCAGAAGGATCACTGCAACTTCGAGGCCAGCCTGGACGTTATCTTCCGGAAACCGAAGGCACATAGGATCCCAAACCCCCAGGGCCCAAATCGCGGAACACCCGGCCATTAAGCAGTGCAGCTTTTCATGGCCCACGTCCCAGCTATGTGACTCGGAACTTTCTCCAGCGACAGAGGCTGACCTGTGAGGCCACAGGAGCAACGTGACCCTTCTCCTCTAAGAAGAAACAGATAAAACACTAGAAGATCAAAGGCAACAAATGGAAATATTACATGAGCAATTCAGGAATGAATTAGAGCACATCAAACAGTCTCAAAGAGATTTCCAGGAAATGAAAACTGCCATTAAATCTTGCAAAACCACTTGAATGAATCTGAAGATAGAATTTCGGATCTTGAACACAGCATGACAGCTAATGATTGTGAAAGGAAGAATCTCTTAAAGTCAACAAGGAACCAGGAGAAGTCAATCCAACAGCTGCAAGATAAAGCAAAGAGAAATAATGTGCGAGTAATAGGAATCAGTGAAACACCAGGAGGCAACAAGAATGACAATAAAAAGAATGTTTGGAGAAATAATAGCAGAAAATTTCAGAAGCATGGTAAAAGATACTGATGTGCAGGTAAATGAAGCATATACAACTCCAGTGAGCCACAATCCAAATAAAACCACACACAGACATATAATAGTCAAGATCCCAGATATGCAGCAAAAGAACACAATATTAAAACCTGCTAGAGAAAAGAAACAGATCACCTATAAAAGAAAGCCCATCAGAATCACAGCAGACTTCTCAACAGAAACCATGAAATCAAGAAGAGCTTGGAGCGAGATAATACAGAATCTGAGACAAAACAGCTTCCAACCCAGACTGATGTATCCTGCAAAATTATCCTTCAAATTCAACAGAGAAATAAAATATTTCCATGACAAACAACAACTGGAAAACATCATGAGTGCCAAACCAACATTACAAAAAGTACTGAAGGATATTCTAGACAGAGGAAAAGGTGACCACAATCCCAAGAACAACAATAGAAAGGCACCCTTAAGCAGAACAAGAAATTAAACAGCAAAAGTAGGAAAGCAACATCAAGTAAACATGACAAGAATAAGCCAATGTATAACAGTTATAACCATCAATGTAAATGGCCTCAATTCACCAGTCAAAAGAAACAGACTGGCAGAGTGGATTAAGAGAGAGAAACCCACAATATGCTGTACACAGGAAACACAATTGACTCAAAAGGAAATCCATAGACTGAAAGTCAAAGGTTGGAAAACAATTCTCCATGCAACAGGTTCCCAGAAAAAAGCAGGGGTAGCTGTTATGTTTGCAGACAATGTAAACTTCAAACTGATAACAATGAAAAGGGACAAAGAAGGCCACTAGATACTAGTGAGGGGAAAACTGCAAGAGGAAGAGATAACAATCCTAAACATTTATGCGCCAAATACTGGAGCATGAAACTACGTAAGGCAAATCTTAACAGACATAAAAAAACCAAATAAACAATAACACTATTGTAATAGGGGACCTAAATACCCCTTTGACGCAAAGGGACAGGTCAACTGGACTAAAACTCAGCAGAGATATAACAGACCTGAACCAAATGGGCTTAGTAGATGTTTACAGTGTTCCACCCCACAACACCAGAATACACATTTTTCACAGCTGCACATGGGACTTTCCCTAAAGTGGACCACATTCTAGCCCATAGAGCACACCTACCTAAATGCAAAAGGACTGAAATTATCCCATGCGTATTATCTGACCACAGTGCAATGAAATTGGAAATTAATGACAAAAGGAATTCCAAAATATCTATAAACACTTGGAAATTAGACAACCACCTCCTGAACAACCAATGGGTCACAGAAGAAATTAAAGAAGAAATTAAAAATACCTACAAACAAATGAAAATACAAGTACAACTTATAGGAATCAGTGGGATGCAATGAAAACAGTCCTCAGAGGGAAATTTATATCAATGAACTCACACATAAAGAAAACAGAAATAGAACAAATAAATAGCCTAATGCTATACCTCAAACTTTTAGAAAAAAGAAGAAAAAGTCAAGCCCAAAGCCCAAAGAAGGGGGGAAATTATAAAGCTTAGAGTAGAAATTAATGCAATTGGGACAAAGAAAAGTCTACAAAAAATAAGTGAATCAAAGAGTTGGTTTTTTGAAAGAGTAAATCAAATTGATAAACCTCTAGCCAGCCTTATCAAGAAAAGAAAGAACTCAGATTCATACAATAAGAAATGAAAAGGATGAAATCCCTACAGATCCTACAGAAATTCAAAAGATCATTAATACCTACTTTGAGAATCTTTACTCCAATAGGATAGAAAACTCAGAAGCAATGGACAGATTCCTAGAAATGTATGAATTACCGAAGTTGAACCAGGAAGATATAAAAACCCTGAACAATACAATATCAATTAATGAGATTGAAAATGTCATGAAAAACTTGCCAACAAAGAAAAGCCCAGGCCCTGATGGATTCACAGCAGAATTTTATAAAACATTCAGAGAAGATTTAATGCAAACACTCCACAAACTCTTCAATGAAATTGAAAAGGAAGCAATTCTCCCTAACTCATTTCTGGAGGCAAGTATTATACTAATACCAAAACCAGAGAAGGACCCAACCAAGAAAGAGAACTAGAGTCCAATCTCCCTAATGAACATAGATGCAAAGATACTCAATAAAATACTAGCAAATAGAATGCAGCGAATCATAAGAAAAATTATGCACCATGACCAGGTTGGATTTATTCCTGGAATGCAGGGATGGTTCTATATTCGCAAATCAATTAATGCAATACACCGTATCAGTAGAGCCAAAGACAAAAACCACATGTTCATGTAAATAGATGTGGATAAAACTTTTGATAAAGTCCAACATGTATTCATGTTAAAAACCTTAGAAAAAATAGGAATAGATGGCCTCTACCTCAATCTGATCAAAACCATCTATGACAAACCAACAGACAACCTCATACTAAATGGACAAAAACTGAAAGCTTTCACTTTAAAGTCAGAAACAAGACAAGGATGTCCACTGTCACCACTCCTATTCAACATAGTTCTGAAAGTATTAGCCAGAGCAATTAGACAAGAGAGAGAAATAAAGAGAATAAGGATAGGAAAGGAAGAAGTAAAACTATCACTATTTGCAGATGACATGATACTTTACATGGAAAACCACAAAAACTCCACAAGAAGATTCCTTCAATTAATAGACAAATTCAGCAGAGTAGCTGGATACAAATTCAACAACCAAAAATCAATAGAACTCCTGTACACAAACAACAAACAGACTGAGAGAGAAATTAAAGAAACCTTATCTTTTACAAAAGCATCCAAGAAATTGAAATATTTTGGAATCAATCTAACAAAAGAGTTAAATGATCTATTCAATGAAAACTACAGTACTCTGAAAAAAGAGATCGAAGAGGATTTCAATAAATGGAAAAACATTCCCTGCTCATGCTTAGGAAGAACCAACATTGTGAAAATGGCCATACTACCAAAATTGTCATACAGATTCAATGCAATTCACATTAAACAACCATCAGCATACCTCACAGAGCTAGAGAAAACATGCCTTAAATTCATCTGGAACCAGAAGAGACCCAGAATAGCAAAAGCAAGTCAGGTGGAATCACAATCCCTGACCTGAAATTATACTACAAAGCTACTGTTATAAGATCAACCTGGTACTGGCTAAAACACGGACCTGAGGATCAATGGAACAGACTGGAAGATTCAGCCACAACCACAAACACACTCAGCCACCTAATATTTGACAAAGAGGCCAAATAAGCTCACTGGAAGAAAGATAGCCTCTTTAATAAATAGTGCTGGAAAAATTGGCTTGCCTCTTGCCGAAGACTGAAAGTAGACCCAAGCCTATCACCATGCACCAAACTCAGGTCAAAATGGATCACAGATCTCAATATTAAAACAGAAACACTAAACCTATTGGAAGAGAAAGTAGGTAAAAATCTTGAAGACATAGGCGTAGGCAGAGAATTCATGAACAAAAATGAAACTACAAGGGAAACAATTCAAAGAATCAATAACTGGGACCTCATCTTACTGAAAAGTTTTTGCATATCTAAAGAAATCACCAGCAGAATAAAAAGAAAACCCACAGATTGGGAAAAAGTCCTAACTGGCTCTCCCTTGGACAAAGGTCTTCTATCTAGAACATACAAAGAATTAAAAAACATGAACCTGTCCAGATTCAAAAACCCAGTGTAGAAATGGGCATCTGAGATGAATATACACTTCTCAGATAAAGAAATACAAATGGCAAATAAATATATGAGAAAATGTTATATATCTTTAGTCATTTGAGAAATGCAAATGCAAACAACTTTGAGATTTCATCTCACCCCAGTAAGATTGACCAGCATCAAGAAATCGTGCAATAACAAATGCTGGTGAGGCTGTGGAGAAATAGGAACTCTGCTGCACTCCTGGTGGGAATGCAGACTGGTGAAACCACTGTGGAGATCGGTTTAGAGATTCCTCAGCAAACTAGGTCTAGAGGTCCCAGCCAACCCAGCTATTCCCTTTTCTTAGCATTTTCCCAGAAGTTTTGAAAACATCATATCACCATGATATATGTGCACCCATGTTTATAGCAGCACAATTTGTAATAGTTAAATCATAGAAGCAACCCAAATGTCCATCCACAGAGGAATGGATTAAAAAACTGTGGCCTTTTTGCACAATGGAATATTATTCTGTTATAAAGAAGGACAATTTGGGGGCTTTTATAGGCAAATGGTCACAATTAGAGACCATACTCCTAAGTGAGGTAAATCAGATGTGCATGTGCAAACAGTGTAATGTATCATTAGTGTAGGAACCTGGAGGTGGGAATATAGATCGGGAGGTATGAAGGGAGACTGCTCAAAAGTAGAGAGCAATCGGGATAAAGGGAAGGAGAGGAGGAAGAGGGGGATAGCTGTGTAGGTGTGTATATATGGGATGGCTGATATGGTTGCACTATTGTCTCATGTCGTTTTGATGTAAGAAACAATCGATGATTAATTGTTTGATCAATCTTGTATGTCTATTTGCATTATCCTGAGCGTACACTTTGAAGTTTTCAATGTGCAATACAACAACCACTGTTGATCCCCAGCCACCTTATCTGTAGTTCAGTTTTTGTACTGTTCTTGTGCTGCTGTGTGTCTGTTTGTTGGTGTTTTTGTTCTTTTATTTTTAAAATAAAAAATTTTTAAAAAAAAAGCAAAATGCACCTGTTGAGGTTGGCAGCATGAGGAATTGTACCTGACAAGAAGCACACGTATCCACGAGACCCAGACTGGTGTGCTGTGTAAAGGGCCTTTCCTCAGCTGAAAACAAAGATGGGAACTTCTCAAAGACTGACCTTCCTTGTTGCTATTCCTGCCCTTTGGACACCTTCTTTTCTTAGGATTCAGCTCTTAGCCTTAGAAACTCACATCTGTCTGTCCCTGCTTCCCAGTGCAGAGCCCTTCCTGGCCCTGAAAGTGTGACTGTGTGGAGAGAGCATTCCCAGAATTCCCTGCTCCATCCCCTTCCTACTGTACTGATCCTATTTGCTTTAATTCTAGCAGAACACTACATGGTGAATCGGTACCCTTATCCACTGCAGATAAGAAAGTTGGGTTACAAAGAAATGCAAAGAGCTCTTTCAGGATTAGCCAGGAAGAGGGAGAGCTAGGATTTGAACCGGGGCAATCTGGCTCCAGAAATCACACTTTTAATTAATACTTCAGGGCTGGAGGTACAGCTCAGTGGGGTAAGTGCTTGCCGCTAAGCACTAAGGCCCTGAGTTCGATCCCCGGTCCCGGAAAAAAAAAAATTAATACTTCATTTGCTTTGGAATGGTGTGAAAACACTTTATTCTGTAACAAATGGCCATGTCAAGCAATGAAAAATATAATTTATTCCCCAATCTTCAATGCCCTTCCTGAAAGGATTACCTTGTGGACTGATGACAGTAGCTCCTACGCTCCTGAAGCTGATGTGAGGAGGTGAGTAAGGACCTGGGTCTGTTGGTGAAGAGGCCTAGAAAAGCAGCCAGCCAAGAACTGCTCTGTCGTCCTTCACAGTGGAGCGGAGAGGGAAACTCGCTGACCTCGTCAGTTCCCCTCCCGCCCACAAGGGGTCTCCCTTATCCCTGAACGTCAGGTTTCCCTTTCTCTAGATATTCATTTGCTCTGTTTTATCTCCTTCAGGACAAGTCATGGGGGTAGAAAGAGAAGGTTTCTAACAACATGTATACACCTTCAGCACACAACCGTGCCTGCCATGGAGAAGTGTCTCTGTTTGGCCCTATCTTCAGACTCTGCTTGGTGTGGCTCTGTATTTTGGGGGTCACTGCTCTGGGCTATTCATTCTGGCCTGGGAGGAGGAGCAATGCAGGGTCTTTCTGACCGGAGGGGAGTCCACCCTCAGCTCTGCCTTTCATGAGCCCTGACATCCTAGAGGGCTGCTCAGCCTCACTGAGCTCCGGCTGCTACACACATCTGGGGAGACTGCAGGTGGGAGATTTTAATGAGTTCTGTTCCAGGTTGTGAGCTATTATGAATTGTGCTGCTATAAACATTGATATGCATGTATCACTGTGGTATGACATCTTAAGCTCTTTCAGAAAGATACTTAGAAGTAATGTGGTATTTCTAATTTTGGTTCTTTGAGAAATCTTCAAATTGTTTTCCATAATGGTTGTACATTCCCACCAAAAATGTAGGAAGGTTTCTTTTTCACCAGAGCCTGGCCAGCATTTGTTATGTTTTGATTTCCTGATGACTGGCATTGTTTCTGGTGTAAGTTGAAATCTTAGTGTTGTTTTAATTTTCATTTCTCTTAGCACACAGTGATGTTGAATTTTTTTATATATTTGTTGGCCATGTGTAATTTTTCCTCTGTAAAGTGTTGACTCACTTCTATTGCCTGTTTCTTCACCAGGTCCTTTATTTTTGGTCCTTTTTAAAAACATTCTTTATATATTCTAGATGTTAGACCTCTGTTTGAGGAATGGCTAGGAAAAATTTTCCCACTCTATAAGATATCTCTTCTACGAACTTATTCTTTCACTGCTCAGCTTTTAAATTTGATACAACCCCTTCTGTTGATTCTTGCTGTTTTTTCTCATGCAATTGTGGTTCTACTTAGAAAGTCCATTCCTACACCTATGATGCCACACATTTTACCTATTTTAACTTCCTATAGGTTTAATGTTTCTGTTTTAATGTTTAGATCTTTGATCCAATTTGATGTTAATTTAGTATATGGTGAAAGATATGGATGCAAACAGTTTTCCAGCACCGTTTCTTGAATAGGTTACTTTTTCCTCCAGCATATGCTTCATCTCTTTGTCAAGATTAAGCAGTTCAATGTGTTGGGATCTTTCTGTGTTCTCTGTTCTGTTCTGCTGACCCACGTATCTGTTTTTATCCCAGTACCATGCCATTTCTATCACTAATACTTTGTAATAGAGCTTGAAGTCAGGTATTGCGATGCCTCCTGTTTTGCTCTTATTGCTCAAATTGCCTTTGCTTTTCTGGGTCTCTTCTGGTTGCATATTCATTTAATAATTTTGGGAACTGGCCAGTGTGACAATATTGTCTCTGCCTATCCAGGACCGCAGGAGTCTTTCCATTTTCTGATGTCTTCTTTGGTCTCCCTTTTCAGAGTACTGCAGTTCCCTTTTGCAAGTATTTCAGTTCCTTGGTTCACTTAATTCTTAACTATCTTTTTTTTGTCTTGAAGCTGCCATGAATGGCATTCTTTTCATGATTTCTTCTCATCGAGTTTGTAATTGGTGTACATAAATGTTAATGACTTTTGGATATTGATCTTGTATCCTGCTACATTGTTGAAGTTGGTTATGAATTCTAAGAGTTTATGGTGAAGTTCTTTGAGTGTTCTATGTAGAGTACCACGCCATCTGCATTTTGTGACAGTTGGAGTTCTTCCTTTCCCATATGAGCCCTTTTCTTTCCCAATTGCTCTTGCTAATGTTTCAAATACTATATCAAGTAAAAATGGTGAGAGTGGCCATCCTTGTCTTGTTCTTGATTCTGGAGGGTATGATCAGTTTTTTCCCATTTAATAGGATGTTGAATGTTGGCTCTTCATAAGTAACTTTTATCCAATTCAGATATAGTCCTTTGATACCTATTTTCCTTGGGAATCTTTTCATGAAGCGATGTTGGATGTTTTTGAAAGCCTTTTCTGCATCTATTGATATGATCATGTGGTCTGTTTATGTGGTATGTTACATTAATTGATTTGCATATGGTGAATCATCCTTGCATCTCTGGGATAAACTTACTTGGTCATAATTTATGTTTACTTTGAATGATGTGCTGTATTATGTTCACTATTACATGGTTGGAGGTTTTTGCATCTGTGTTCTGTAGGGAGATTGGCCTATAGTTTCTTTTTTAGCTGGGTCTTTATCTAGCATTGCAATCAAGGTGATGCTGGCCTCCATAACTGAGTTTAGGAACTCTGCATCCCTTTCAATTTCTTTGATGACCTTGAGGAATATTAGTGATACAAAATGCTAAATGTACAATTCTACAGTGAATCCATCAGATCCTGGGTTCTATTAAGTTTGTAGACTCATTACTGTCTTTATTTGACTGCTTGTTATTCAGTTGGTCCATGTTTTTCTTTTCCTTGATGAGCTTTGTTCATTTGTATGAGTCCAGATATTTCTGTATTTCTTCAAAATTTACCAATTTGCTACAATACAATTTTCCAGAGTACTTATTTTCTTCTAAACTTTGTCTGTTTCTGTTTTTATTTTGCTTTTTTCATTTTTACTTACATTGATGTGAGTCTTTTCTCTCTTTCTCTTGGTAAGTCTGGTTAAGGGTGTATTTACTTTGCATATTCTTTCAAAGCACCAGCTCTTCAATTTGTTGAAGTTTTTAAATTTTCATTTGTGTCTACATTTCATTCATTTCCACTCTAATCATTACGATTTCCTTCTTTAAGTTCAGCTGGGGCTTGTATTGATATTATTTCTGAAGTATCTCAAGATTCTTCAGAGTTTTATTGACTTAGACTGGCCCTGTTTTTGTGAAGGTGAGCACTGACTGCAAGGAACTTTCCTCTTCCGAATGCTTTCATAGTGTCCTAGAGGTTTTGGTGTGTTGTACGGTCACTTTCAATCACTTCTAGGAATTTTTAAATTTCCTTCTTGATTTATTTTAGTATCACTGGTTGCTGAGGAGAATGTTTTAAATTTTCCAAGTGCTTCTGCCTTTAATGTGATTTCTTGTATCTTTTATTTCCATTTTAATTGCACAGCGGTCTGACAGTACCCATGGGCTAACTTGATTTTTTGTGTTTATTGAAACAGGCTTTGTCACCTAGTATGTCATCTATTTTGGAAAAAGTACCCTGTGCTGCAGAAAAGAATATATGCACCTTGGTATTACAGGGGAATATTCTGACAATATCGATTATGTTTTCACATTCAAGGATGTAGTGAGCTGATATTTCTTTTTTGATCTTTTAAATTGATGTCTCTCTTGGTGAGAGTAGGGTCTTTAGATCCACGCAGTGTTTATTTTAGTATTTTTTGATCAGTTATGTTCAGCCATGTTTTTTGATGAAGATACGTGTCCCGTACTTGTTGCAGAAATCTGTATAATTGTAAAAATCTCTTCCTGTTAGAGTGTCCCCTTAAGTAGTATGTGGTAAGCCCACTCAGAATGAAGAAGTTTTGAGATGGAGACGACCTGGAGTGGAAGAAACCTTTTCTTGATTTCCGGAGAAGAGAGGTAAAGAAAAACCTTGCACAAGGGAGAAAAAAGTGAGTCTTCTCTGTTAGTGGTCACCCTCTCGAAGCCTGTCACCAAAGCCTTGTTCTCCCCTGGTCTCCGTGATTTGGTGGCATTGCTATCTTGAAGCAAAACGCTCTGCCCAGTACTTGGTCACTTCTTTTTTTCACGTCAGTCTGTCGGTTGTCAACTGTCTTGACGTGTGCTGTGAAGAACCCAGGGCCTTGGGTCACGGTGCAGGATTTCTTGTTCTGCTGACCGACCATGGATGTTGGGTGGGAGTCAGTGTTGGCTGCGGGAAGTCATGGTGCATAGTTCCCAAGTCTTGCTGTTGGGCTTGAGAATGTGTTAGTGTTGACTCTGAAGTCACTGTTATGTTTACTAATAAAATAAAAAAAAAGGGATGTAGTTAATAAATGTTAACAAGATGAGGAAATCGTAATGTGAGCCACTATTATAAGACTGAATGAAAACTTTTCCTTTTTTCACCCTTTTCTTATTTTTTCTTCTCTCTTTCTCCATCCTGCTCTTCTTTTCCCTTCTCTTCCTCCTCATGCTCCTCTTGTTACTTCTCCTCTCTTTGTACTACTGGAGGTTGGACCCAAGTCCTACACAGTGAGCTACATACCTAGAATTTAAATTTTTTATTTTACAGCCAACTCTCACTAACTGCCCAGGCTGGGGCTGAAGTTGTGATCTTCCTACCTCAGCCTCCCAGAAACCTGAGATTACAGGTGTGCACATCATCCTGCTTGGACCAAAGAGTTTTTCCCATAAAATATCCATTACCCTAAAGCAGAGTTATTATAGCCGACTGACTTGTGTCCTTACTGATCTTTCAAACTTAACATACTTTCATTTGGACAGTCATTTGATCATGCTGTTGGGTTAAATTCCCATGTGAAGAAACACTCAAGACCCTCCCTTCCACATAGCTGGACACCTTTGTACATTGTATTCTGGCAGTGGTACTAAAATCAGTAAAAGTATCAGGAGATAAACTTGTAAAATCTTTCTATTGACATTAATTGTTTGACGTTATAGATGTTAATAGAATTTAGTTGCTATTAGTGTATCAGAAACATCCTTCCAATCAACACCTTCATTTCTGTCATTTTATCAGTTACCAGTGAACGCAGCTCCTTGAGGTGCCCACAGAATCACAGCCTTTCTAGGGTACAAATATCTGAAAGTTCATGGTATACTTTCATTGCAGCTGTGAGAGGGTGAATGCTTTCCCAAAGTCACAGCCCTAAATTATGGTACAGAAAGGATCCGATTGAATGAGGCTTGGGGGACATCTAGACACAAACCATAACACTGGTCAAATTAAAGAATTGCAGAAGTAATTGAAGCAAACCTTTATTACAGAACTCAGGAGACCGAGGCAGGAGAATCACCATGAATTTGAGGCCAGCCTGGGCAACATAATGAGTTTAAGGCCAGGCTGAACTAAGTACTGAGACATTGTCTTATCTCCCCCTAAAAAGAAAGAAAGGACTTTACTTGAAACAATCTAAAACAAGCTTCAGAAGAGGACCTGCATCTTGATTCTCTGACCAGCAACTGATGATGCTGTTCATCTCTGATGCTGATTGGTTCTTCCACCGAGGTTCTCCAACCCAGCATCGAAGGTATGAATTTTTGGTACTTATCATTTGGAATGTAAGCAGACAGGATACATAAGTGAGGTTTATCTGCTTCAGTCTGACCCAGTCCTGTCTTGCTCTCCAGTATGCTGCATCTGTGGCTCCCTGGAGGCTCCTGCACGGCAGCTCTGACAGTGACTCTGATGGTGCTAAGTCCTCCCCTGGCTCTGGCCAAGGACACACGACGTAAGTGCACACCTTAGCTGGTAAGCTATGGTAGGTGGGAGCAGGAATGGAGTTAACTTTCTTACTTTGTCCAGGCCGAGTTCATTAAAACTTGTGACATTTTCTTGTGTGACTTCTTATCTTCATCATATGGATTCTTTCCCAGCAGACGGATCTTTTGTGTGAGTTTCTTTTCTGTGAGACTAATATAAGAGAACATGTTTATAGATTTAAAATATTGCAGTTAAACACACAGTGCTGTTAGTTCCCCTCAAAATAGTCCCACTTGCTTTGAACACATTTGTCCTATTCTCCTTGTTGGATGTTGGCTGGCGCCTGGCAGCAGCATTGGCTGTATTTTTAAAAAATCACGCCTGCTGCTGCAGACAGCAAAGGAAATCTCCAGAACTGCTTCACAATGTGAGAAGCATTTGTTAGTTCGGTTTATTGGTACATTGTAGATATACATAATGATCACATTCATCACAGGGAATTTGTACCTGTACGTGATGCACCCTACTACTTTTATCTCCCCATTCTGTTCCGCTCCCTTCAGTCCTCTTCCCCTAATCACCCACCAAAGCTTTGTTTCCGTTTTGCTCCTTCCATCCCCTTGTTTTCCTTTCCCTCCCTTCCTCCCCCAACCCCGTCTTGTTACCCTTAGTGTATGGGGCACACATTTAACTACCACGTTGTTTCTCTGGTGTGAGACGCCGAAAGTGCAAATAATGATCAAAATGAATAATGCGTGTTAAATAACTTTAGAGTTTGAACATTAACCGTTTCGATCACCACTTTTATGTGTACATTATACATATAGGTGTATGTTGTTTTATATATTGAAACTAAGGAAACACGTGACCCACAAACTTTGTGAGATGCACCTTCACCGCATCATTCATTTAAAATGAATTTGACAGAACATTTTTCAAAAGACGTAGCTTTCTGACTTGAGGAATCCGGGTATGGGACTGTGGACCTGAGGTATTATTTTATTTGATCTCCTTAAACCAGCTCAGCAGCCTCCCATTCCTGAAAATCCAAAATCCCGGCATCAGCTACAAGGCTGGGTCCACACGACATGCGATCTAACCTCTTCACATGATCCTCACCCTGTGCGCTCATTTCTGTGCTTCTGAGCCTCTCGCGCACGGCCCTGCCTTTGCCTGCCCCTCACAACAGTTCCAGACCAGGCTTTTCCTCCCGTTCACTGGCTGAACCTCTCCGGCCTGTTGCACAGACACTCCGGAGTCCCTCCCTGGCACCCCGCTCTCATTTAGGTCTTCCCGCTCTTCTCTGTGGAAAGACTCCCACGCTTCTGCCACCTCCGTCTCCTGCACAGTTTCCCGTTTGGTCTCTGTCCTTGCCGCCCCCTTCCCCACCGTGACCTCCCACCTGCCCGTTTTTGTGCCTTTGGGTTTGCAGGGGCGGTGTGGGCCCGGCGGGGTCAGCAGGAGGAGACGGTGTAGCCCGGAGGAGAGGGTCCCACGCAGGGCGGGGTGGAGCTCTCCGGACAGGGGGCGAGGCCAGGGTGTGCTTGGGGCAGAGCCTTTGAGCAGAAGGCGGTGTGGGGCCGGGGTGGAGGGGAAATCCCGGTCCAGCCCCAGAGCCGGGCCGGGCCAGCAGGGGCGGGGTGGGGGATGGGGGTGGGGAGGAGCGGGGTCCCTGCCGGCGAGTCCCTCCGCCCGGGGCAGGGGAAGAGTGAACCCTGGGTGCGGGGTGTGCCGGGCTGGGACTGGCCCTCCAGGAGGCCTGTGACCAGCTCACTCCTGCCCCACAGCGCGTTTCTTGAAGTACGCTAAAGGGGAGTGTCACTACCTCAACGGGACTGAGCGGGTGAGGTTCCTGGTCAGCTGGATCTACAACCAGGAGGAGTACATCCGCTTCGACAGCGACGTGGGCAGCTTCCTCGCCGTGACTGAGCTGGGGCGGCCGACAGTCGAGTACTGGAACACCCAGAAGGAGTACCTGAAAAATGTCAACGCCGGCGTGGACAGATGCAGATACAACTACGAGGTGATCGAGAAGTGTACCGTGCGGAGGAGAGGTGAGCGCGGGGCGCGGGAGCCGGGGGAGGGAAGGACGGAGGGACGTGGAGGGAGGGGAAGGACGGAAGGGAAATTGAGGGAGGAGAGTGAGAGACTGAGAGAGATGGGCGGGGGGAGCAGGAGGGGGGACCGCGGGGACGAGGAAGAAGTGAGGGAGGGGAGTGCGGGTGAGCGGGGAGAGGGAGGGAGAGGGAGGGAGAGGGAGGGAGAGGGAGACGGGCGGGGGCGGGGAGGGGAGGCGAGGAGGCGCAGAGGCGGGAGACAGGATGGGAGGAGGAGGGCGGCGGAGATACGAGAGACAGACAGACACAGAGAGAGAAGAAAGAAGAACGAAAAGGAAGAGGAGGAGGAAGAGAGGGAGGAGAGGGTGGGAGAGGCCGGGAGAGGACGGGAGGAGACGGGGAGAGGCTCTGTCCCCAGCGTGTGCAACTGCGGGCGAACAGAAGCGATGGGCGCTCCTGCGAGAACCGACGGTCCTGGAGGAAGAGTGTGACTGTGCGGGATGAGGGCGAGGGCCGGGTGGGGAAGCGCACTGTGTGTGTCCTGTGTCCCCGAGGCCGGCCCTAAACCGAGCAGGGGCGGGCTGTGGGCGCAGGAGGGACTCAGAGGAGCGGGGAGGGGTCCCCGGTGCTCAGGCCAGTGGTAAAGGGAGCAGGCACTGGGGGAAGGCTGGGACATGGCAAAGCGGGCGAGGAAACTGTGGGCATCTTTGGTTGGGCTGAGCGTGCAGGGAAGAGAGGGCGGCCGGCCGCCGGGACGCTGGGAGGGCGCGGCCTGCTCACCGCGCTTGGCTCGCAGCCTTCCTCGTGGTGCAGCTCAGGAAACACAAGTGTGCTTTGTGCGCACAATATTTCAGGGAGCAAGTGGCAGATTCGTGTGGAGGTGTGGAGGGACCTGGGGCCTTTTCCGAGGCTTCTTTTAGGTCCCAATTCCCTACTCTTTCTGGCTTTTCTTTTTCTTCAGTGTATACACCTTTACATAGCTGAAGAGATGGTGAAACTGGTCCTTGATTATGGTTTTGTTACTGATGTTACTATTTTTATAAACTAATGTCACTGAGGTGATAGTCCATTATTCCTTTCTGTAGTTGTAACCCAATTTCTGATTCCACTTGGTGAGATCTTTTTTTGAAAATACTGACAATTCGGTTCTCCCTTAGCGTGGTGTGTGTAGATTGTTTCCTTGAATGTGGAACTCTGAAAAAATACTCCAGTGTGCTATGTAAAATGGTATAATGTTTGCATGTAACTTATGTATATCCTGCTTTGTATTTAAAAGTATGTCTAAATTACTCATAATATTTAACACTGTATAAATGCTATCTACGTAAATGGTGTATTCTTTAGGCAAAAATGACCATAAAATGGTGACTATGTTCAGTAGAAAACCATATTTTTCAATATTTTTCTACACAGATGGGTGAATACTCCAATGGGGAATTCTTGGAGAGAGAGGTCCACCTGCACTCTAAAAGATTATCCTTTAATTTTTAACTATAATTTCTTGATGTTTAAAGTTTGTCAATATTTTCCCACAGCTATTAGCAAACACAGTTACTCCAAAAACTATCTATTTCTTCTCTGGGGTCTACTTCTTTCTAAGTGATTTTATGGGTTCTATATGCAGAAATATTCTTTCTACCTTCCTGCTATTTTATTCAGCATCTTCTCCATTTTCTAGTTTATATTCCTTTCTGTTCCCTACTGTTTGTATCCAGAATGTAAACATCTTACTTAATAAAA
Source organism: Dinomys branickii (assembly GCA_004027595.1). NCBI lineage: Eukaryota > Metazoa > Chordata > Mammalia > Rodentia > Dinomyidae > Dinomys > Dinomys branickii. The sequence goes on along the minus strand of PVLD010005152.1, from coordinate 98,763 downwards.
TACATTGTAACGTTGTTGATAATGATTTACTAGCAATCTCATATCTGTCATTTTCTGGTACTGTGCAAATGTGTCCTTTAGGAACAATGCCTTTCGTGAGGTTGGTATTGGGAGGGACTGTAACAGGCACGAGGCACATGTATTAGTAAGTCCCAGACACTGTGCCGACCACAGGGTCAGTTCAGAAAGTGAGGCAGACGCAGCCTGGTAACAATAAGAAGGTGTGTTTGGTAAGGGAGGGGCATCCCCAGGTGAGTGAAAGAGGGGAATCTTTCTAAAGGATTGATTTCACTGGCTGCTTTCCCTCTTCCCGGGACTCCTGAGCTACCTGGGACTCAGTTCTGAGCCTTAGAGGCACCTCTCTGTCCCTACTTCCCAGTGCTCAGCCCTTCCTGGCCCTGGAAGGGTGACTGTGTGGAGAGAGCGTTCCCAGGATTCCATGCTCCATCCCTTCCTACTGCACTGCTGTCTCCTAGTTTTCCATGCTGCTGTGATTCTGACTCACACATAGGAAATAGGAGAGCAATAAGCAAGGAAAAAACGTTGATGGCTAAATTCTAGTCCATCCTCTAGGTGTTTTAGCTGCTTTAATTTCAATTTAACACCATGTGGTGAGTCAATATCCTTATCTCACTACAGATGAGAAAGCTGAGACGTAGAGAAATATAAAATCTCTTTCAGGATTAGCCAGGGAAAGGGAAAGACTGGAGTTGAACCCAGGCAGTCTGGCTCCAGAAATCACATTTTTAATCAATACTTCCTTTGCTCTGGAAAGACTTGAAAACACTTTATTCTGCACCAAATGACCGGGTCAAGCAAGTCAGGAATGTAATACTATTTCTCTAATCTCTTGGTCCTTGCTGTAGGGATGAACTCGTGGGCTCCCGGCAGAGGCTCCTGTGAGCCCCAGGCAGATGCGAGGAGGGGAGTAAAGACCTGGGTCTGTGGCTGGAGAGGCCCAGAAGGGCAGCCAGCCCTTCCTGACTGTTCTCTCTGCCTCTTCTCCTCTAGCTGAGCCCAAGGTGACCGTGTACCCCACAAAGCCCCAGTTCCCGCAGCACCACAACCTCCTGGTCTGCTCTGTGAGTGGTTTCTACCCAGGCCATATCGAAGTCAGATGGTTCCGGAACGGCCAGGAGGAAGAGAAGGGGGTGGTGTCCACAGGCCTGATCCGGAATGGAGACTGGACCTTCCAGACCCTGGTCATGCTGGAAACTGTTCCTGAGAGCGGAGAGGTTTATGCCTGCCGGGTGGAGCACCCGAGCTGGAGCAGCCCCGTCACAGCGGAGTGGAGTGAGTAGGAAACCCCTGGCCTAGTCAGCTCCCCTCCCACCGACATAGGATCTTCTCTTACCCTTGAATGTCAGGTTTCCCCTCCCCTCTCCCTACAAACTATGCATTTGCTGCATTTTCTCATCCCCTTCAGGACCATTCACGGGAGAGAGTTGGGTGCACACCTTCACCACCCAGTTATGCTGTCACGTAGAAGAGAAGTGTTCCTGTTCTGAACCTTCTCAAGCGATCTCTAGCGATAGCACCTCTTGGTCCCATCTCTAGATCCTGCCTCCGGGCTGGTCTTGTGTTTCTGATGCTGCTCCAGGTTGTTTACTGCGGTCTGGGAGGAGAAGCAAGAGCCTGACGGGAGGGGAGTCCGCCCTCAGTTCTGCCTTTTATAAGCACTGTCGCTCTAGGCGGCTACTCAGGCTCACTGAGCTCCAGACACTGCACACATGGTTTCATATTTCAGGACTGTCCCATTTAAATGAATCAAGTGCATGCCATTTACACCTGCTCAATGCAACTTCTAAATCTTTTTTCCCAAGAAATGGGGATGGCCTGTTTTAGCTTTTGAGTGTAGGAATCTTTCCCCTGGTCCTAAAATTCTGAATCTCAGGGTCTCAAAGAGGGGTGTTGTATTTGGAGTATAAAAAAAATCCCTAAACCTGACATCTTCCCTCAGGGGCACAGCCTGGGTCCGCACAGAGCAAGATGCTGAGTGGAGTTGGGGGCTTCGTGCTGGGGCTGCTCTTCCTCGGGGCGGGGCTGTTCGTCTACCTCAGGAACCAGAATGGTAAGAAGCCCGTTGGTGTCTGGCAAGCACAGCAGGCGGCAGAGACCAGAGGCAACACAGCATGGAATTTATTGTGCCTGGCTGCGGGCTGTAAAGCCTTCTGTGGGGAGCAAAGAGAAGCAGCCTCCTTTTACAGGGATTGAAAGAGGGCAAGGGACATTAGGTGGGAAGATGTTAAGAGACATCTGTGGTCAAAGTTCTCTGGCAGTCTTGCACCTCAGTAGGAAAAGTCCTGAAGGATCCTGTGTATATTTTCCAGTGTGTCTTGCTGTCCGGGGACCAGCAAGATTTCTTGTCCTGTCTTTTATCTCTTTTATGACATCCTGCGTTTGCAGATGACAGCCTCAGTGCTGAGCTGTGTCCTCACCGAGAGCAATGCCTCTGCTGGGATTGCGTGAGTCAGGTCCAGGTTTTGCCTTACAGTGGCCAAGACTCACCACATTCTTTTCTATGGGGAAGATGCACTGTTTTCTGATGGTAGTTCTTGGTGTTTTGGTATCCCTATATGAAGCCTTTCTTCCCTCGGGTTACCTCAGATTTCCTGAGAACTCAGAAATGAACTCTTTGTGGGTCTTTTTGGAAGCCCAGGCACTGTAGCCTGCAGAGGCAAGGGACAGGTGAGCGGTTTAGCAATACTGAGTGGAGAGCAGAGGGTAAAGAAAGAAGACCCACCAAGCAGGAGATTTATGGGGCAGCAGCTTCCTTGGTCACATTCTCCTGGTTTGTGTTCCTTTCTCTGCCTCTGGCTGGCAAGGGCTGTGGGTTCAGAGAAAACTCAGGTGGCAAATCTTGACACTGGTGACACTGTGTTTGGGGACAGCTTTTCCTTCATGTCTTTTAAAGTCTGATTTTCCACTCTTTTCCAGGACAATCTGGAGTTCAACCAACAGGTAATGTCCTCAAATCTCCCATAGATAGATTTGCACTCCCTATGATGGACTGTTAAAAAGATAGGACATGAAATGGAGACAGTGTGAAAGATTCTGGATGCAAAGTTCTGATCTACACCAAACCTCAGGCATTAAACCTTCTTTGCTGCACTTAAGAAAGCCCTGTGCTCTGACATAGCAGTGACTCAGGGAGACTTGAGAGAAGTTTACTTTGCCTCCTGCAGTGCTATCATGAGAGGGAGCAGGAGAAGCCGCATTCTTGACAAACTGCTGTTTTCTGTCTCTGCAGGACTCCTGAGCTAATGAGAGGGTGACGGCCTGAAGGAAGGACCTGTGTCCCTGCTTCTCCATGTCTTCTCCGCATGCTGACAGGCTTCCTGCTTGGCTCTCGTTCTCCCACAGGGAGAAGCTCTCCTAGTACTGAGGACCATACAGTGCGTGTCCTCCGTGATGGCCCCACCCGCAAGCCCAGGCACAGACTATAGGGTCTTCGCTTCGTTCATCCTGACCCCTTTGGCTCAGCATTCACCTCCTTGGTGCCCCTGCACACACCCTGTACAGCATTGCTTTGTTACTTTTTTCTGAAGTAAACATCTAGTGGAAAATCAACTGCTTCCTAAAATTTTGAGGATAAAAAATAGAAGAGAACAAGAAGATCACATCACAATGCACCATTAGTTTGCGTGTATGCATAATAAGTGTTGCGAGGGGATGCATAGGTTAAATTGGTTGTGTTATCCAGTTCCCAGTGTCTAGAGATGAAAACATCATTTTCTATGAAATAAATGTATACAGTTTTTTTCTTCTCATTAAAAATACATTTTAAAATTAGATTGGAAAAAAATTAGATTGCCTAAACATATAAAATAGACTCATACTAACTGAAACAAAATTGATCAAAATTATATGACAGGAAACATGCTGGAAAAATAAAATGCCTTGCTCAAAACGTTGCAAAAGTATTATTGTAAGTTCATGTATAGATCTCCACTGACAGACGCCATCCTAGGCTAGTACAGGGCAGCTGGAGGACCACTGGGAACAGCATGCCATTGGTTGAGAAGATGGAGAATACTGTTCTGTTCCATTCAAAGAATCAGCTTCAAATGTAAGTCAAATCAAAATGTAAATAATTCAGAAGTTTAGTTAAGAATAACAACCTTTGAACATAGTTTTCCTGCTGTCCTACGCAGTTCCTATTTTAAAGTAAGTAGAATATGCATTGTCATGCCTCATTTAAATTACCTCATGAGTTATTTGTTCAAATCTGCTTTTCCCACCTGAACTCCATGAGCTGATGGTGATGTCCATTCTGTTTCAGTGTGGGCTGCAACTTTACTGTGACTTTGCTTCCCCCGTGGAAGAAATGATTTATGCCAAATTATGTAGGAATTGTGTTATTAAATTCTAAGGTGGGATTGAAACATATGACCAAAATTTCAGTCAAGATGCTTTATATTCCAAATAGTTGGAAATCCAACCTAATTATTCTATTTTTCAACTTCCTCTGGCAGGGAGAAGTTAGATCCGAATGGCGTCTCAAGGGCTGCTGGCTTTAGCAGACAGGTGGCTCCTGCCACGATCCTCTACTTTCCCTCCCCTTCTCTTGTCCTCCGCAGCCTGTCCTTGGTCCTGAGACGCAAAGGGACAACTGTGGCACCTTCATGTTTCATGTTCATAGCTTAAAATGCTATGAGGTTGAAAGTCTTTCTTCTTGGGTGCTTCTTTAAGTAGCATCTAAACTTTTTCCAAAGTTCCCAGTCAAGCCACTTCCTCACTGCTGGCAAGAAGCGGGGGATTTTGGTGACAGCTCTGACAAGCCATCCTTCAAACTTTGGGACCTGGCTCCGATATCATGGGGACAGCAGCAGCAATGTCGTATCTATTGTGAAAGAACAAAGTGATTAAAAGACAATGATTCAGGGATAAAGAATTGATAGTTTCTGAAACCGTTATGTTTCTCACTAATATTTTTAGTTCATTTTCTCACACAGGCTGCTAGATTCTTGATAAGAATCCTGAATGGTTTTGTATCTATTTGAGAATATATACTGAGTATTAAGTCCAAGCCATTAACTCAATTATAGTAAACAAAATGCAAAACTATTGCTTGTTTCTGGAAGTATCTCAATATATAATTTTACAAGGGAATTATGTTTTCCAAGTAATGTTTTAAAACAAATATAACAATGAAAATGTGACCTCATAGCATGTTATAACACAGGGTTCATCTATTTCCATACATACATTTTGGTTTTTACTCATTGTTGATTAAACACGTAAGTGTAACTGTGGGTAGACTTAAACCAGAAACTCTTTAGAAGTATTTTATGATACACAGAGAGTATCAAATAGTTATAGAGCATATCCCAGAGTTATCCCTTTCACAAACTGCTCTCTGATGAGTAAAAAGGAAAAAAGGATAAAATTAATAAAATATATTATTATCACTAAATATGTTTGAGAATAGGAAGTCATGCAAACCTTTATGAGGTTTCAGATGAGAGTGTATTATTACAAGTGCTTTGGAGAGTAGCAATTTCTTACAATGTTAAACATTTTCTGTGCTACCCAGAAATTCCATAAGCTGAATCATCCAAGAGAAATAAAAGATAAATCAAGCCAAAACAAAAATATATGTCAATGTAATGATGGGGGATACAGTTCACCATAGTAAATTTATAGAATCACCTTAGGTGCCCGTCAAGGTGCAAATGGATGAAGAAGATGTGTTATACAATTGATACACAAGGAGCATCTTTGAGTGATAAAGAAAAATCATTTGCAGGAATATATGTAGAACTAATCACACTAAAATCATTACGTTAAGAAAGATAAAGGAAGATATGCCCGAGTCACAATGACAAATATTTTTCATGTTTTCCCCAGTGTGCAGAATCTCAGAAATGCAGTAGAAGCAACATGAAAGTAGAAGGGAGATTATTAAACCAGGAGAAGGGGATCAGAAGGGAGGAGAACAAAGGGTATGAGAGATTAACAATGAGAAGGATATGATCAAAATATGTTGTATGCATATATGTAAATCTTGTATTGAAACAATGTTCTGAAACATACATGTGCATTAAACACACACACACACACACACACACACACACACACACACACGGTATGCTAAATTTTAGAACAGAAATGGCCACAAAAAACAAAAAACTTGAAGCATTCCCAATATCCATCAGCTGGTAAACACCATATTCTAAATTATACAATGTGATTACATTACACAATATTTTAATACAATCCAATAAAAAGAAACAAACTGAGCAAAATGTGGTATGCTGCACAGTGATATTTTGTTATTGTGCATGACATGTTCAAGAATGGACATTTGTCCCTTAGTAAGGAGATAGCCAGGTCAAATGGAATATCAATTTTAGTTTTCTTAACAATCTTCACACTGGTTTTCATAGTGGTTGTACTAGTTTACATTTCCAAGAATTTATAGGTTTTTCTTTTTCCTCACAGCCTCACCAGCATTGATTATTATTAGATTTTTTGATGATAGGCAGAATGACATCGTATCTAGGGTAGTTTTAATTTGCATTTTTCTAATGTTCAGGGATGTTGAGAATTCTTTCATGTATTTGTTGACTATTTTTTCTTCTGAAAAGTGTCTATTCCCTTCAGTTTCCCATTTTGTCGTTGGGTTTTTAATTTTCAAGCATCTAATTTTTTGAGTATTTGTATATTCTTAACATTAGTTCTCTGTCCGTGAAGTAGCTAGGAAATACTTTTACCACTGTGTAAACTTACTTTGTACTCTCTTGGTTGCTTCTTTTGCAGTACAGAAGGGTATTAACTAATTTGATACAACCCCATCATTTGAGTCTCAGTATTATTTCTTCTGCTATTGGGGTTCTTTTCAGAGTCTTGCCTACGCCTGTATATTCAAGAGCTGCATCTAGCTTGCTTCCAGTAGATTACACGTTTCTACTTTAGCCTTCAGATCCTCGATCCATTACATTTTAGTTTAGTTCTTGGTGGATATCCCAGCACCACTTGTTTTGACTCCTTTGTCAAAGACCGAGCAGCTTACGTCCATGGGCTTTTCTCTACTCCTTCTGTTATCTTCTGCTGACCCCGATACCTGTTTTTGTGTCAGTACCATGGCTAACACGTGGTAGTGGTTTTTAAATTTTATTTTAAAACGAAAAGAAGGAAAACATATTAACAAACAGACATCCATTTACAAAATAGCATAAGAAGAATACAAGCAATATAGAGTTATAGCAAAGTAGTAGGAAATTATCAATGGCTGTTGTATTATGTATTGATATCTTTAAAGTGGTTTCTCAGGAGAACAGAGACATGTAACACAGATCAAATAATTAATCATTAACTGTTCCTTTCAGTAAAGTGATAGAAGTCAGTAGTTCAACTGTATTAGCTATCCTATATATACATGCATATATACATAATTTCCCCTTCTTTCCCTTCCCCTCTTCCACACCCCAGTTGCCCTTTACTTTTGAGCATTTCCCTTTTGTTCCACAATGTCTATCATACCTCTTAGCTTTTATTCACTCTTTCGGGATCTTACACTAGTAAGATAATACATTGCTTACACACGCAGGTCTGATTTATTTGACTTATGAATGTGTTCTCTACTTGTGACCATTTATCTATAAAAGCCTTGTGTTTGTCTTTCTTGTAGCTCAGTAATATTCCATTGTATAAAAGTACCACAATTTTTTTATCCAGTGCTCAGTGGATGGACATTTGTGTTGCTTCCACAATTTAGCTATTACAAATTGTGCTGCTCTGAACATGGGTGCATATATATCACCGTGATATGATGTTTCAGACCTTCTGGGAAAATACTCAGAAGGAGAACAGCTGGGTTGAATGGGACCTCTAGGCCTAGTTTGCTGAGGAATCCCCAAACTGATTTCCACAGTGGTATCACCAGTCTGCATTTCCACCAGCAGTGGAGAACAGTCCCTCTTTCTCCACAGCCTTGCAAGCACTTGTTACTGGCTGATTTCTTAATGCTAGCCATTCTTAAAGGGGTGAGGTGAAATCTCAATGTTGTTTTAATTTGCAGTTCTCAAATGACTAACAATGTTGAACACTTTCTCATATATTTATTTGCCATTTATATTTCTTTATCTGAGAAGTGTGTATTCATCTCAGCTGCCCATGTTTGGATTGGGTCTTTGAATTTGGGGAGGCAGATGTTTTTTAATTCTTTGAATGTTCTAGATAGAAGACCTTCATCTGAGGGACAGTCAGCTAAAATTTTTTCCCAATTTGTGGATTTTCCTTTTATTCTGCTGACGATTTCTTTAGATGTGCAGAAACTTTTCAGTAGGATGAGATCTCAGTTGTTGATTCTTTGAAGTATTTCCCATGTGGTTTGGTTTTTGTTCATGAACTCTCTGCCTACTCCTATGTCTTCAAGGTCTTCATTTACCTTTTCCTCCAATAGATTTAGTGTTTCTGTTTCAATATTAACATCTGTGATCCATTTTGACTTGAGTTTCATGCATCATGATAGACTTGGGTCTATTTTCAGTCTTTGGCAGGTGGCAAACCAATTTTTCCAGCACCATTTATTAAAGAGTCTATCTTTCTTTGAGTGAGCTTGTTTGGCCCCTTTGTCAAAGATTAGGTGGCTGAGTGTGTTTGTGGTTGTGTCTGTATCTTCCAGTCTGTTCTGTTAATCTTCTGGTCTGTTTTTTAGCCAGTACCATGTTGATTTTATTACAGTAGTTTTGTAGTATAATTTCAGGTCAGGGATTTTAATTCCACCTGACTTGTCCTTGTTGCCCAGGATTGCTTTCGCTATTCTGGGTCTCTTCTGGTTGCAGATGAATTTGAGGAATGTTTTCTCTAGATCTGTGAGGTATGCTAATAGTAGTTTAGTGGGAATCACATTGAATCTACACAACAATTTTGGTAGTATAGCCATTTTTACAATGTTGGTTCTTCCTATCAATGATCTAGGAATATTTTTCCATTTATTGAAATCCTCTTCAATCTCTTTTTGCAGAGTACTATAGTTTTCATTGAATAGATCTTTTACATTCTTGTTAGATTGATTACTAAATATTTCAATTTTTTGGATGCTATTATGAAAGGTATGGATTATTTAATTTTTCTCCCAGTCTGTTTGTTGTTTGTGTATAGGAGTGCTATTGATTTTTGGTTGTTGGCTTTGTATCCAGCTACATTGCTGAATGTGTTGTTTAATTCAAGGAGTCCTCTTGAGGAGTTTTTGGGATCTTCCATGTAAAGTATCATGTCATCTGCAAATAGTGATAGTTTTACTTCTTCATTTCCTATCCTTATTCCTTTTAATTCTCTCTGTTGTCTACTTGCTCTGGCAAATGCTTCCAGAACTATGTTGAACGGGAGTGGTGACAGTAGACACGCTTGTCTTGTTCTTGAATTTAAAGTAAAAGCTTTCAGTTTTTTTTCCATTTAGTATGATATTCACTGCTGTTTTGTCATAGATGGCTTTGATCAGGTTGAGGTAAAGACTATCTATCCTTATTTTCTGTAGGGTTTTTATCATGAATCCATGTTGGACTTTGTCAAAAGCTCTTTATGCATCCATTGAGATGATCATGTGGTCTTTGTCTTTGGCTCTAGCAATATGGTTTATAATATGTATTGATTTGTGAATACTGTACCATCCCTGCATTCCTGGTATGAGTCCGACTTGGTTGTGGTGTATGATTTTCTTGATGATTTGCTGCATTCTATTTGCTAGTATCTTATTCAGTATCTTTGCATCTATCTTCATTAGGAAGATTGGTCTGTAGTTCTCTTTCTTGGTTGGGTCTTTCTCTCCCTTTTGTATCAGTGTAATACTTGCCTGCAGAAATGAGTTAGGGAGAATTTCTTCCTTTTCAGTTTCATTGAAGACTTTGAATTAAATCTTCTCTGAATTTTTTATAAAGTTGTGCTGTAAATCCATCAGGACCTGGGGTTTTCTTTGTTGGTAAGGTTTTTTTTTTATCTCATTTTCAATCTCATTAATTGATATTGAGTTGTTCAGGATTTTTATATCTTTTTGACTCAACCTTGGTAATTTGTACATATTAGGAATCTGTCCATTTCTTCTGAGTTTTCTACCCTATGGGCATAAAGATTTTCAAAATAAGAATTAATGATCTTCTGAATTTCTATTGAATCTGTAGTAATTTCATCCTTTTCATTCCTTATTGCATGAATTTGATTTCTTTCCTTTCTTGATAAGGTTTATCAATTTTTTTATTCTTTCAGAGAACCAACTCTTTGATTCATTTGTTTTCTGTAGGGTTTTCTTCATCTCAATTGCATTAATTTGTGCCCTGATCTTTTTAATCTCCTCCCTTCTTTGGGCTTGACTTATTCTTCTTTTTCTAAAAAGTTTGAAATGTAGCTTTAGGCTATTTATTTGTCCTCTTTCTGTTTTCCTTATGTGTGAGTTCACCACTATAAATTTCCCTCTGAGGACTGCTTTCATTGCATCCCACAGATTCCAGTAAGTTGTGTTTACATTTTCATTTGTTTGTAGGTATTTTTAAATTTCTTCTTTAATTTCTTCTGTGACCCACTGGTTGTTCAGAAGGTTATTGTTTAATTTCCAAGTATTTATGGAGTGTTTGGAGTTCCTTTTGTCATTAATTTCCAATTTCATTGCACTGTGGTCAGATAATATGCATGGGATAATTTCAATTCATTTGCATTTAGGTAGGCATGCTTTATGGGCTAGAATGTGGTCTATTTTAGAGAAAGTCCCATGTGCAGCTGAGAAAAACATGTATTCTGATGTTGTGAGTTGGAACACTCTGTATACATCTACTAAGTCCATTTGTTCACAGATTTGTCTCAGATCTGTTATTTATTTGCTGTTTTTTTTGTCCAGTTGCCCTATCTTTTTGTGTCAATGGCATGTTGAAGTACCCTATTACAATACTCTTATTAGTTATATGGATTTTTATGTCTGTTAAGATTTGTCTTATATAGTTTTGTGCTCCAATATTTGGTGCATACATATTTAGGATTGTTATCTCATCCTCTTGCAGTTTTCCCCTAACCAGTATGTAGTGACCTTCTTTATCTCTTTTAATTGTTCTTGGTTTGAAGTTTACACCATCTGCAAACGTAATAGCCACCCTGCTCTTTTCTGGTTTCCTGTTGCACGGCAGATTGTTTTCCATCCTTTGACTTTCAGTCTATGGATTTCCTTTTGAGTAAATTGTGTTTCCTGTGTACAGCATATCGTTTGATTTTGTTTCTTACTCCGCTCTGCCAGTCTGTTTCTTTTGACTGGTGAATTGAGGCCAATTTACATTTATGGTTATAATTGGTATGTGTTGACTTATCATTGTCATGGTATTTACTTGCTGTTGGTTTCCTACTTTTTCTACCTGTTTAATTGCTTGCTCTAATTGAGGGTTCCTTTCTATTGTTGTTCTTGAAATTGTGGTCATTTCTTTCTCTGTCTGGAGTATCTTTAATACTCTTTGCAGCAATGGTTTAGCACTCATGATGGTCTTCAGTTGTTCTTTGTCATGGAAATATTTTATTTCTCCATTGAATTTGAAGGATAGCTTGGCAGGGTGTATCAGTCTTGGGTGCAAGTTGCTACATCTCAGGACCTGTACTATTTCACTCCAAGTTCTTCTTCATTGGATGGTTTGTGTTGAGAAGTCTGCTGTGATTCTGACGGGCTTTCCTTTATAGGTAATCTGTTTCTTTTTCTAGCAGCTTTTAATATTCTGTTCTTTTGCTGGAGATCTGGGATCTTGACTATTATATGTCTGGGTATAGTTTTATTTTGATTATGGCTAGTTGGAGTTCTATATGCCTCATTTAACTCATTTATCTCATATACAGATATCAGATTCTTTTTCCATGCTTGGGAAATTTTCTGCTATTATTTCCGCAAGTATTCTTTTTATGTTGTTTGTGTTGTCTCCTGCTGTTTCATTGACTCCTGTTAGTCATACATTTGCCTCATCTTGCAGCTGTGGGTTTTTTTTTTATATCTAGCAGTTTAATAAGGATATATATTGGTAAGCTTTTTGATTCATCATAGTTTCTTTCTGTTCTGATAGCCTTCTTTCTTTGTTATTTTGAATTCTTTTATCATATTAGGGATGTTTCCTGCTATGATTCCTCTAAATACGTAAAGAATTCCCTCTGCCTTCTCCTTTTTCTCCAGCTGTAATAATTTTGTTCCTTATTTCAGTACTTCTTCTTAATTTAACATTTTCTCCTAAATTTTAGACACTTTTCTAAAGGAACAAAATGAGAGGAATAATTTTAATAAAAGGGGAAATATTATATTCCACAATGAGAGTAAGCTAATATGATATAATGGGTGTGTGGAATATGGAATCACATATAACTCATTTCCATTTGGAATTTCCAATTTTCTAGCCTTACATACATACAAAAATTTCTTAATTCAATAAATATACCCTTACAATTTTATAGGAATGAAGACCTTACTGTCTTGATATAAGTAATAAGACTGATGATTATAAAGGCCTTAGAACAATTTTGAATAAAAGTAAAATGCTACTCAAAATGTTTTAATGATTTTTGTTGCAACATGGTTATACCCTGTTACAAGAACTATTAAGGCACATAGGGAATGACTGTTACCGGAACTGCAGTGCCCTGTCAGTTGAAGGAGGTGCTTATTTGGTAAATTATCTGTTCTGAATCCAAACATCACATTTGCATGAACATAATCTGTAATAATTACTTTATATTAAGTTATAATTCAGAAAGTATGTACTTATAATGTGATATGATTAATACTTTTTTAAAAAACTGCTCATTTCTTGAACGTTCTATAATGTATTCAGTAGTATGTGTTATATTTTTGCTGACTTAAATAAAACACAGGATAATAAAAAAGGGGTGTACTGCCACTGATATGCAGGGACCATAACGGGACCCAGGATTACAAGATTGAGTGAAAACTTTTCCTTCTTTCTTTTCTTCGCATGATTTTTTTCTTCACTTTCCCTCCATCCTGCTCCTCTTCCTCCTCCTCTCCTTCTTCCTTCTTGTCCTTCTCTATCTGCTTCTTCTCCTTCTTCTCCTGTTCTTGTTTCTTCTCCTCCTATTCAAAGTACTGTAGTTTGAACCCAGGTTATTAGTAGTGAACTGCATTTCCAGAATTAAAACAATTTATTTTTTTATAAGGTATCATGAAACTGCCCATCCTGGGCCTACCTCAGCCTCCCAGAACCTTGAGGTTACAAGTGTGCACCACTGTCCTGTCTGGATTGAATGTTTTTTTTTTTTTTGTTTTTTTTGTCTTTTTGAAACAGGCTATCATTATGCAGTTCGATCTGGCCTTGAGCTCACTTTGTAGCCCAGGCTGGTCTTGAACTCGCACAAATCCTCCTGCGTCAGCCTCCGGAGTGCTGGGATTATAGGTGTGCACCACTACGACCAGCTGAACACTTTTTCACATGAAATATTAATTATCCTAAAGAAGGGTTATTGTACCAGACTGGCATGAATCTTTTTCTGATATTTCAAACATAGTGTATTTTTCACTTGAACAGTTATTCAACCATGCTGTTGGATTAAATCCCTATATGAAGAAACATTCAAGACCACATAGATAGACACTCATCACACACAGGGACTAGCACTAAAATCAGTGAAAGCACCAGGAGACAAACTTGTAAAACTTTTTTATTGAAGTGAACTGATTGACTAGAATTCAGCTGCTGTTAGTACCAGAAACGTCCCTCCACTCAGCACCTTCATTTCCGTCATTTTATCAGTTACCGGGAAATGCAGCTCCTTGAGGTGCCCACAGAACCACAGTCTTTCCAGGGTACAAATATCTGAAAGCTCATGGTATACTTTCATTGCAACTGTGAGAGGCTGAATACTTTCCCAAAGTCACAGCCCTAAATTATGGTAGAGTAAGGACCAGATTGAATGCCTGCAACTTTCAGTCACCTTCACTGCACTCTCTTTACTCTTGAACACCTTCAGACGGAGATATTCAAGGACAGGATGAACGATACCACAAAGCTCAAACTTGTGAATGTGTTACTTTCCAATACAGAGTTGGTTCACCACGGTGGTCCAATTAAAGTGTTGCAGAAGTATTTGAGCTAGATCTTTATCACAGAACTCAGGAAACTGATGCAGGATGATTACCACGAATTTTAGATCAGCCTGGGAAATATAGGAGTTCAAGGCCAGCCTGAACTACATATCAAGACCCTGTCTCACCTCCCTCCACCAAAAGAGAAAAAAAAAATCTTTAACTGAAACAGTCCTTGCAATGAAGAAATTTCAGTTTCATAAGAAGGCCTGCATCTTGCATCTCTGACCAGCAACTGATGATGCTATTCTTCTCTGATGCTGATTGGTTCTTCAACACTGAGCTTCTCCAATGCAACATCAAAAGAAATGAATTTCTTGGTTCTTAGCTTTTGGGATATAAGAAGAGAGGATATGTGTTTCTCACCAAGCGTGGCTTATCTGCTTCAGTCTGACCCAGTCCTGTCTTGCTCTCCAGTATGCTGCATCTGTGGCTCCCTGGAGGCTCCTGCACGGCGGCTCTGGCAGTGACTCTGATGGTGCTGAATCCTCCTCTGGCTCTGGCCCGGGAAACGTGACGTTAAGTGCACACGTTAGCTGGAGAGCTACCAAGGTTGGAAATAGGAAAGGAGGGAACTTTCTCACTTTTCCAGGCCATATTTCTTAGTTATCTATGGCATTTTCTTTGGTGACTTCCTACCTTCATCATATAGACTTTTCTCCACCAGAATGAGCCTGCATGTGTGTGCATGTGTGTGTGTATACTTCCAATGAGATCTATGTAAAAAGACTACAGAAGCCATTTCTTTTCAAGACCACTCTGGTAAGAACTCCAGCCTTAAATCACATTCTCTCGGGACCTTTATGGGATTTAGAAAGAATGATGTTAAACTAATTTACAAATATAGCACTTCTCTGTATTATGTTACTTTGTGTAAGCAAAAGGGGAGACTTCTCTTTAAAAATAGAACTTCATATATATTAGGCTATTGTATTTTCTGAACACAATTTTGTTCTCTTTTTGGTCATATTTTGAACTTGTTAAAAGATTTCTGTAAAATATGAGGTGGAGCCTAAATCTGAATGATTTTCTCCAGTAGATCCTGTGTCTCGTGCTCGCCAGGGTCGGAGGTGATGCTCCTGTGCCCATGGGGGTGCACCGAGAGGCGTCCTCCATCACCTTCTTACTTGCTCTCAACTCCAGTGCCTGAGCCCCAGGTGTCTGTGCTGGAAGCTGTGATGTGGGTGAGGTCGGAGCTCTCTCCCTTTCTTAACACCCTGTGGTGGAATAGAGGTTCTTCATAAATGAAAATTCCCTGTAGACAATGAGCTCCTGTGGGACGTTCCTTGTCTCTGCAAGCATAGGTCTGGAAACCTGCCATAGGTTACTGTTCATTTTATTAATCTGTTTTGAAACTCTTGACACTATCATTTTTTCCTCACAACCTATACCACCTCTGGCTTAAACCCACAAAATTATTTGAAGCAGTTTGAATAAAATGTATGTGCTCACACCCTATAATCTCTGGCTTGAACCAACAAAATGGTTTGAACTAGCTTGAATAAAATGCATGAGAATCTATATTTAAGTAATCATCAAACTATCAGCACCTTTTTGTGCTTCAAAGGATATGCAATAGCAAGAGTACGAAGAGACTATAAAGGCGATACCATCTTATGGGGCTTAGAGCCAATAAGCAAGGAAAGGAAACTCATCGGCTTGTTTAAGTCTTAACCCAAATATCATATGTTGTTTTCACTGCCCCTTCTCTTTTTCTTAACGAGCCCTCATGGGTTCCCTCGACCTCTCCATCCTCCCTATCCTTTCGCCAGCAATGTCAATGCCTTTATTTCCACAGAGCTTCGGCTCTATAAGAGATCTGTTAGCGATGACACAGTTTAAGGTAAATGTGCCCCTTTTTCTTCAGCTCACCTTCTCTGTCCTTGTGAATACCTATGATTAGATGAGCTTGAAAAGAGGAAGTGCGTCCAAGAGTCTCACAGGAAGTGGGAGATATGTGCTGGGTCATCGGCAAAAAAGAATGTTGGAGCTTGAGCTCCTTTCTACATCCTTACGGTGACGAATTCAACAGAACACTGGTTGCTTCATTTAGATCACAGATAATTTTCTGAGCAGGGATTATATGTAGTTTCTGGAGTTTGTTGTACAGTCAGAGGATTCTAGCTGAATAAGACAGAAAAGGACTCTACTCATAGAGTTCACCCAATGTCAAAGAAGAAAGACAACTGCCCAAGAAATATTTTAAAGCATAAAATTGCAGGAGCAGAATTTCTCGGATGTAAAGATATTAGGGTTATGGGCCTGAGAAAAAGGATGCACGGAATTTTATTGTGTGTAAGAAGAAGTTCTCCAAGTAAGTGGCATGCTGACAAGACTCCAGTAAAGAGAATAAGCCAATCATAGGAAGACATAAGACATAAATGTTTCATGGACGTAAATACAGGACAGGATAAAGTGCAGGGAGATCTGTGATGTGTAGCGGACAGAAAGGAAGCGAGTGGCTGAAGGGCAGTGAGCAAGCTATTGGGTTGGGGGTCTAGGAGATGAGCGAGGTTGCAGAGAGGATCTCCACATCATCAAGTGAGGCCACAACAGTCAGGCTAAGAAATCTGACTTGTATTTATCCAGATGTGGAAATCTGCAGGAGCACTGCAAAGAAATTCAATTTTATAAAATAATTGCAGCTTCTGTATGGAGATTAGATTGTTGTGTTTTACAAGAGGGGCAAAGAGACTATTTAGAACATAGTAGAATTCTCCAGAGAAGACAGGAGATGGCTGTGATGAAGATCATGATATAGGTACAGAATCTGGGGTAAGCTTTTGCACAGATTGGCAATAAATTAGATATAAAATGTGTCAAAAATTAATCTTAACTCTAAGGATTTTGTCTGAAATACACAGGTGAAGTGCTGCTTACTTAGACTATGGGGTCTCAATTGCATGTGGGTTGTTAGAGGTTTCACTGAAGTTAAGATTGAGACTCTTCTGGCATTATATAGCCCCATAAAGAGACTAGTTGAATGTATGCCTCTGCAGTTCAGAATGGGGTCAGGCCTGGAGGTATGTTTGCTGGCATTATTGGCGCATATACTGTACTAGATTCCAGATAAGGCAAAGAGGTGATGAAGAAAGAGACGGTGTAAGAAACAAGAAAAGTGATAGCCCAAGAAAACGTACTGAGAAGGACACTCATTTTGTAGGAAAAGCTTTTTTGTGATTCTCTAGTCTTAGCTCTTAACTCCATTAGTGAATATTGGCCACTTGGAGTTAAAAATATTGGTAAAGTTTCTGACGTTTGTGTGCACCTGTATATTTCTTAGCATTGGAAAAACCTGGAAGAAATTCTACTTTCAATCATAAGTTCCTTTAGCATTTATTCTTTGAAAAGTTCCACATGAGTTTATTCTTGGTGCAACCTATCGTGGGCATGTGTTGAAGAATGTGAAGAAGCTTTGGATCCATTCCTCTTACTTGGTTAGTGTTGCTAAGATACTAAGTGGTCAGTTAAACCAAAATTTCAAATACAAAGCAATACTTTGAGTGGATGTCCTGTGTTTTTGTTTCCTTAATACGGCAACCCCAGGTCGGACACAGCCGGTGTTGGACAGGATGGCCACGGATGAACAGCGCTAAGCACAGGACGAAAATAAACAAGTGTATGGGTTAGAATTCCACAGTTTTATTTTTTCTTGTTTGTCAAGAAGGTACCTAGAGAATCTGTGATTAGTAAGAGAGAGGTTTCCTGATCTTGAATTCACTCCACAGTCATCGTTTCCCCAGGGCAAAGGGAGCTTGGTTTAGGGGCTTCTCCCTTTTTGGAAGCCACATATATGAGGATACATCTCAGTTTCTCCAAACATGAACATTCTCCATCTGGCCAAGGCCAATGACTGACTGTGTTGAGAGCTAGAGTCAGGGAGATGGAACACAATGGGATTATGACCAGTGGATATGAATGAAATGGGCCACTGCAGGGTCAACAACCAGGAAAGTGACTTGAAGGATCACTACTAATGGCTTGGTGACTGGTTGACAAGGCCAAGAAATCATGAATAATTTAAAGTTCCATATTTTGAGTAACTGAAAAACTGTACATGATAACTGATATAGATTTCATTTTATATGCATATATACACCAGAACCATATGATATATATATATATGTAAAATATATATGTAAATACATATCCACAGTGAAAAGTACATGGAAGAGTTAAGAAGTTCAACTATATTTGCATAGCATGAAATTAGAAGAGTTCCTACATACAGCTGATCTACTGACTGGATTTCAGGCTGGTTTGGGAGAACATAAGAAGGTAATATGTGTTGGGGATATAACACACGCTAACTGGTTCTGATCATTGCAAAACATAGCAAAAGTATAAAAGATGGGGTGGCTAAAAATATTGCACGTTTCCAAGAAATTGAAATGACTGAAAAAAATAGACTAAATTTAGGAACTTTGCAATCTATATAATCTTCCACTAAGATTTCCATGGTATCTGTCACACAGACAGAAAATATGGATAATTTTATCCAGCAGTTTTTTTCATGTAGGGTATGATGTGATAAATGTTAGAATACCACATCCAGACTTCCCAAATTTAAAACCTTGTTTGATTTATTGTGAAACACATGACTGTGGGCAAGACATTCAACCCCTCCATTCTATAGGCACTTTCATCATAAAGGAAAGATCATATCTACTTTCTAGAGGTGTCTGAGGATTAGGTACATAACTTCGTGCAGCACTAGGAACTGTGCCTGTCATGCTGTACACTTACTTCTGCGCAAGTCACTTCCGTCCTGTCCACCCGGAAGTTCCAGGGACACTGCCTCCAAAGCAGCTTTTGCTGCTCACTGCCATGTTTTATGCATCAAGCTACTGCCCTAGTCTCAGGTATCACTGTCTTGTACCTCAGTTATACTAGCAGTCACCAAACTCATCTCCTTTCCTCTACTCTTGAAGAAGAGTAGGAGCCTTCCTATTTATTAAAATCATTCTATATATTATGATCAGTGATGTCTCCATTACAGTGGTACCTCAGTTCATGAACCCAACTCTTTCCACTATTCTGGTCACAAACCAAGTTGGAGGAGAACTTAATCAAATTCAGTGGTTAGGGTCAATGTTGACCTTATGGGGAAATTCGATATGGTTCTCATCCAGTTTGGTTTGCAACCACAATCACTGAAACACTTGAGTTCACTAACTGAGATGTATATACAGATCCACAACGTCATTTCTGAAACTGTGGAGGAAATAAGGATTTTGGAATTAGACAATTAATACTGCATTGCCATATTAATTATAGAACATTTTCCATGATATATAAGGTAGTAACATGTAATTAAGTACAACAATACTTCTACCAACCAAACTATAGGTGCCTATGCTTATGGTATAAAGAAATAGTGCTCTAATACATTTGCAAAGTAACAAAATAGTAAATGAAGTAATCAAATGAACATAGAATAAATTCTAGTATATTTTTTCTTAATGAAAGCATACTGAGTTAGGCGCTTCATGATTTCAGGGAATGAGATTCACAGCAGATGAAGCAGCTCTGTTTGTGTGACCGCTTAGCACCCTTTGCAGTGTGCCAGCCCTAGCTCTCTGGGGCGCTCTCTGAGAAAGCTACAGTGACCTCCAGCTCCAGGTGAATGCACATTGTTCCAAGCTACATGTTTACTGATCCCTTCTTTTCACAAAATCACCTTTGAGAATCTCTCCCTGTGTGCTCGCAATGCCCCCAACTCCCTCTTTCTAGCACTCAGGTTTACGTCTGATGGGGGTGTGGTGGTCAGCGTTCACTCTATTTCCTTAGGCTTATGTTTTATCTGATAAACTTTTATTATACATTGAAATTGATGTGATTTTATTCTAATTAATGACATGACAGTTTACTCATTCTCCACTAGTCCATTTATAAACAGCAGCACAAGTCCGTGACAAACATTTGTTAAGATTGATTTACTGATTATTAGCTTTAAAATGACATCTAGCAACTGGTTTGCCAGAAAGCTGTGGTTTCTCAGGCCTCTGTAAATTTAAACATTAACCATTCTTTCACTCACCACTTGTATGCGTATATTATACATATAGGTGTGTATGGTTCTATATATTGAAATTAAGGAAATGCATGTGACCCATAGGATTTCTGAGATAGCTTTCACCCTCATTTCATTTCAAATTAATTTGACATCACATTTTTAAAGCAGTGTGGCTTTCTCAATTGAAAACTTCAGATATAGGATTGTGCACCTGTGTTGGGTCATTAATTTAATCTTCTTAAACCTGCTCAGCAGTCTCCCGTTGCTTAAAATCCAGACCCCTGACATCAGCTACAAGGCTGGTTCCATATGACCTGCGGCCTAATGTTTACCCCTAATCTTTACCCTTTCCACTCACTTCTGTGCTTCAGTAACCTGTGGTCTTCTGGTTTCATGCTGTCATTTAGATCTTCCTGCTCTTCTCTGTGAAAATAATCCCACACTTTTGCCACCTCTCTCCCCTCCACAAACCCCTGTTTCCTTTCTATCCCTCCTACTCCCTTCACCAGTGTAAACTTCCAGTTGTGTCTTTCCGTGTTTGGGTTTGCAGGGGCAGCGTGGGCCCGGCAGGGTCAGCAGGAAGGAGACTGTGTAGCCCGGAGGACAGGGCCCCACGCAGGGCGGGGTGGAGCTCTGGGCTGAGGGGGAGGCCCGAGTGTTTTGGGCGGAGCCTTAGAGCCGCAGTTGGTGGGGGCGGGGTTGGGGGATGGATCAAGTCTGGCCCCTGAGCCTGGGACTGGGCCAGGAGGGAGGGGCAGTCTGGGGAATGGGGAGAGGAGCGCAGGGTCCCAGCTCCCGCGGGTTTCTTGCCCAGGACAGGTGAAAGGCGAACCCCTGGGTGCCGGTGTGTGTGTGGCTGGCAATGTCCTCCCAGGAGGATGCCTGTGACCAGGTCACTCCTGTCCCACAGCGCGCTTCTTGGAGTATATCAAATGAGAATGTCGCTCCTCCCACGGAACTGAGTATGTTCGGATGTTGGTTAGGCACATCTACAACCAGGAGGAGTTCCTGAGCTATGAGAGCGGCCTGGGCAAGTTCCTGGCGGTGACTGAGCTGGAGCAGCAGGATGCCAAAGACTGGAACAACAGGAAGGACCTCCTGGAGCAGAGGCGCTGCAGATGGACACCTTCTGCAGACACAACTACAGGGTTGGTGAGAGGTTCACTGTGCATCGGAGAGGTGAGTGTGGGGCAGGGAGAGGGAACGGGGGAGGGAAACAGAGGGAGAAGGAGAGGGAGGAGAGGGGGAGGGGAGGGGGAAGGGAGACATTGATTCTTTGTTCCCAGTGTGTAGGGTTGTTAGCCTACCAAAGTTATGAGGGTGCATGTGAGAATCTACGATCTTGGAGGAAAAGTGTGATTTTGATAGTGTGTGATTTTGAGAGAGACAGAGACAGAGAGCACTGTGTGTCCCCTGCCCCTAGGCTGACCTAAACAGAGGTTGTGGGCACAGGGGGCGCTCAGAGGAGGGGGAGGGGCCCCTGGAGGGGGCGGAGACTGTGCCCAGGCTGATGGTGAAGGGAGCAGGGATTGGGGTAAAGGCTGAGACTCAGACAGGGCACAGGAAATGTGGGCATCTTGGTTGGGTTCAGGGTGCAGGGAGGACGGGGGTCAGCAGCCGGGATGTGTGAGGAGGGGGCTTACACACCGCCCTTGGCTCGCAGCCTTTTTATGCTGAAGCCCAGGAAACACAAGTGTGCTGTACACACAAGGTTTCAGGGAGCAGAAGTGTCAGATTAATGTTATGGGGAGGGGGACAAGGCGCCTGGGACCTTTTCCAAGGCTTCTTTCAGGCCTCACTTTCCTGCTGTTTTTGGCTTGTTAATTTGCTCGACCCTTGACACACCTTTAGGTCGTTGAAGAGATGGTTGAAGTGGCTTTTGATCGCAGTGGTGTTACTTAACATACTGATGTTGCAATTTTTATAAACTAAAAACCTTGAGGAGGCTGTGTATTATTTCTTTCTCTACTTGTTGCCCAACCTGTGTTCCACTTGGCGAGACCTTTTTAAAATACTGACAAAATAAGTTCTTTCTTAGTGTAAGTGGAAGGTTGTTTACTTGAGTATAGAAATCCAAAACACATTCCAGTGACATTTTGTGTATAACTTTATACCCTCCTTTATATTTCAAATCATGTCTAAATTACTTACAGCACATAACATTGTGTAAATACTATCTACATAGCTGTTGCATTGTTTAGGGGGGAAATGGCAAGAAAAAAGTGACTATGTGCAGTAGAAAAACATACTTTCCATTATCTTTGCTACATGGATGGATTTCCAATGGGAGCCCTTGGGTATAGAGGTTCACCTATACTCTAAAACATTATACTTTTCATTTTTAACTAGTTTTTCTAATCATAAGCTTTGTAGACACTTTTGCACACTAATAACAAATGCTATTACTCTGAAATTTCTTTCTTTCTTCTTCTCTCAGGTCCTCCTGTTTTCTAAGTAATTTCATGGATTCTTCATGCAGAAATGTTATTAACTCCTTGCTATTTTATTCAGTATGTTTTCCATTTTTTGGTTTATATTTCATTTCTGTTTAAAATTTTCATGTTAAGAATATAAATGCTTTATTTGGCAAAATATGGTGCCACGTTCTTGGTAATGATTTACTTGCAACCATGTATCTGTCATTTTTTGGTACTGTGAAAATGTGACCTTTTGGAGCAATGCCTTTAGTGAGGTTAGAATTGGGAGGGATTGTAACAGGCATAAGGAACAGTTTTGTTTACTTTTCTCTCATTGCTGGGACAAAATACCTGATGCCCAGAATTAAGGAAGGAAAGGTTTGTTTAGCCCACAACTGGTGGAGGTTTCAGTTCATGCTCAGCTGGCAGAGCATGAAGGCAGAGTGGCACATGGCAGAAGGCAACTGTTCATGCCGGTGGGAAAACAGCAAAGGCAGAAAGAGCAAAAAGCAGAGAGTAGCAGAGAGCAGGCCTCTTTCCCTCCCTTATATTTTATGCAGGCTACCCGCCCCAGGGCAGCGGTAGCCCTCACACCAGTAATCCCAGCGTTGGACCATGGATCAATCAAAAACTCTAGAAACCAGTCCCATGACTGCATGAGGCTTTGGGGGACATCTAGACACAAACCATGACAAACACATATTAATAAGTCTCAGACACTGCGTTGACCACATGGGTCAGTTCAGAAAATGAGACTGATACAACCTGGTAACAATAAACAGGTATGTCTGGTAAAGGACAGGCACTCCCCAGGTGATTAAAAGAGGGGATGCTTCTAAAGGACTGATCCCTGTGTTGCTTTCCCTCTGCCCAGGACTCCTGAGTTACCTGGGACTCAGCTGTCAGCCTTAGGGAGTCACATCTCTCTGCCTCTGCTTCGCAGTGCGCAGCCCTTCCTGGCCCTGGAAGTGTGACTGTGTGGAGAGAGCATTCCCAGGATTCCATGCTCCATCCCCTTCCTACTAGTGCAGCAAAGGTGTTTATTTAATTGAATCACCCACAGAGGCAGGATGTAGAGACAAGCAAGTTCTTGAGGGCCGGCGGTGGGCACCCAGTACATGACTGAGCACCAACCCCGAGGAGCAGGAGGGGAGAATGGTTATAACACTTCTGTTCTGTTTCCATGTTTAGTCTGGGGTCTATACGGGGTGGTGGTGTTGATAGGATTTAGTACAGCTTTAGAAAGATGACAAAGCATGGGCTTAGCTTGTGACAAAGGAACAAAGGTGTCTGACATTTTACATAGGAACAAGCAGTCTTAGGACAGTATGGGGTGGTATCAGGTTAGGTAACTATAACAGCATTTACAAGAAACAAACTTAAGGAAACAGAACCTTGAGCTTTAAAATGGCACTAGAATACAAAATGGTGTTGGTTCAGTTTTCTTTCCCATATCACTCCGCCACTGCTCCTCCGCAGTTCTCCATGCTGCTCCGACTCAGAATCTCACATTGGAAACAGGAGAATGATAAACTAGGAAAATACGTTGTTGCCTAAATACTAGTCCAGGCTTCCTGTATTTTAGTTGCTTCAATTACAATATAACACTATATGATGAATCAGTATCCTTATCCCTTTACAGTGAGAAAGTTGAGGCACAAAGAAATGTAAATATCTCTTTCAGAATTAGGCAGAGAGAGGGGAAGCCTGGATTTGAACCCAGGCAGTCTGGCTCCAGAAGTCACAGTATAGTGAATACCTCACATTTTTTGAGAAGACTTGAAAACACTTTATTCAGTAATGAAAAAGCATGTCATGTCAAGTCATGAAAAATGTTAACTTTTCCCCCAAATCTAAAGTGCTCTTGCTGTGAGGATGAAATTGTGGGCTAGCGACAGAGGCTCCTGTGAGCCCCAGGCAGATGCGAAGAGGTGAGTAAGGGCCTGGGTCTGTGGCTGGAGAGGCCCAGAAGGGCAGCCAGCCCTTCCTGACTGTTCTCTCTGCCTCTTCTCCTCTAGCTGAGCCCAAGGTGACCGTGTACCGCACAAAGCCCCAGTCCCCGCAGCACCACAACCTCCTGGCCTGCTCTGTGAGTGGCTTCTACCCAGGCCATATCGAAGTCAGGTGGTTCCGGAACGGCCAGGAGGAAGAGAACAGGGTGGTGTCCACAGGCCTGATCCGGAATGGAGACTGGACCTTCCAGACCCTGGTCATGCTGGAAACTGTTCCTCAGAGAGGAGAGGTTTATGCCTGCCAGGTGGAGCACCCGAGCTGTAGCAGCCCCATCACAGCGGAGCGGAGTAAGTGGGAAACCCCTGACCTCATCAGTTCCCCTCCCACCCACAGTTCCCTGAGTGCGAATTTTCTCCTTGCCGTACAGTATTTGCATTTTCTCCATCTTCTCATCTCCTTCAGCACAATTCACGCAGGCAGAACTGGGAGAGTTTCTAGAAACGCTTACACCCCTTTGACAGGGACCTGCCTGTCACAGGGAAGAGAAGTTTCCCTGTTTTGAACCTTCTCATGCTGTCACTGCTCATAGTCACCCGCTGGCCCTATCTCCAGACCCTGCCTCTAGGGTGGGTCTGTGTCTTTGAGGTTCCTGCTCTGTGCTGTTCACTGTGGCCCGGGAGGAGGACCAATGCCGGGCCTTCCTGACAGGAGAGGAGTCAGCCCTCAGCTCTGCCTTTCATGAGCTCTGACAGCCTAGACCAGTACTCAGCCTCACTGAGCTCCAGACTCTGCGCACATCCGGGGGTACTGCGGGGCTTGGAGCTTTCAGTGAGCTCAGTGCATGGGTGCCACACCCACTCAATGTGATTCTTCTTTCCCAAGAATGGTTAACTCTCGCTTTTCAGTGCGGGAATCTTTCCTTTATCCTTAAAATTCTGAATCTCAGGGCCTGAGGGAGAGAACTTGGATTTGTTTTTTTTTTTTTTTTTTTTGCGGTACTGGGGATCAAACTCAGGACCCTGCGCTTGCTAGGCAAGCGCTTATTCCACTGAGCTATATCCCCAGCCCTGAGAACTTGGATTTGGAGTAAAAAAAAAAAAACAACTCTCTAAACCTGGCTTCTTCCCTCAGGGACACAGTCTGGATCCGCACAGAGCAAGATGCTGAGTGGAGTTGGGGGCTGCTCTTCCTCGGGGCGGGGCTGTTCATCTACTCCAGAAACCAGAAAAGTGAGATGCCTACTGATGGCTAAGACTCTCCCTGTGCTTTTCTAAGGGAAGATGGACCGTTTTCCTGTGGTATTTCTTGGTATTTTGATGTCCTTGTATGAAGCCTTTCCTACCTCGGGTTACCCTAAATTTGCTGAGCATTCAGCAATCAAGTTTTATAGGTCCTTAGTTGAAACCCAGGGGCTGCGGCCTGCAGAGAGCGGGGACAGGTTGAGCAGCCCAGAACTGCTGGCTGGAGAGTGGTGGGTTAAGAAAGACGAGCACTGGACAGGGACTTAGGGGACAGAAACTTCCTGGGTCACATTCTCTGTCTGTGCTCCTTTCTCTGCCCTGGCTGGCAGGGGCTGTGGTGTCAAAGAACTCTCAGGTGGCAGATCTGATAATGAGGATGCTGCTTTCAGGGACAGGTTTGCTTTCATGGTTTTTTTGTTGTTGTTTTGTTTTTGTTTTGTTTTGCAGTCTAAGACATATTTAGTGACATGAAATTAAATCTGTGACAATGCCGCTAAGGTTTTCAGCTCTCGGCCCTTTGTACTGTGTTTTCCTGATTTTGTTAATTAAGTTTACTGCTCCACCTTGCATACGCACATTGAGCACTTTCGTCACAGGGACTTTGTACCTGTACATAACTTACCTCAGTGCTTCTTTTTCCCCATTGTCTTACCCTCTCTTCAATCCCCTTCCTCTCCTCGTTTACTAAGCTCTGTTTCCATTTCCATTTCCTTTTCCCTTCCTTCCTGTCCCCTCCCCCTTTCCTAGTTCCCCATCACAATTGAGCATTTTCTTCGTTTTCCATAGTACCATGTCCGTTAAGTCTCTCTTCCGTCTCTCTTTTCCAGGACACTCTGGAGTTCAGCCAACAGGTAATGTTCTCAAATCTTCTCTCACAGACAGATTTGCTCTCCCTATAAGGGACCATAAAGAGGATGAGACCTGAAACAGATAATGAGAAAGATTTCTGGATGTAAAGTTCTGACCAGGTAGCTGCACTAAAGCTTCTTTGCTCCACTTTAAAAAACAACAAAAAAAAAACCCTGTGCCCTGAAGTAGCATTGCCTCAGGGAGTGTAAGAGTTTTTTTCTGTTTTCACTGCAGTACTGTTCTGAGAGAGGAGAGAAGCTGCATTCACAGAAAGGTCTGCAAACACTGCTGTCTTCTGTCCCTGCAGGACACCTGAGCTAGAGAGATGGTGACGGCTCTGAAGGAAGCTCATGTGTCTCTGTTTCTCCACGCTTTCTCCACATCATGACAGGCTTCCTGCTTGGCTCTCGTTCCCCCACAGAGAGAGGCAGTCCTAGTACCCAGGACCATATGGGGGGGCGTGTCCTCCCTGACAGCTCTGATACACCATCCTCCAGACATTGGGACCTGGGCCTGATTTCATGGCAAAAGAAGGAGCAATGTCATGTCTTTTCTGAAAGAAAGTAATGATTAAAAGAGAATGAATCAGGGATAGGGAAATGGCAGTTTCTGATACCATTATTTCATTAGTATTTTTGGTTAATTTCCTCATCCAGGCCACTCGATCCTTAGTAAGAATTTTGAGTGGTTTTGTGTCTTTTTAGAAAGACAGGCTGTGCATTAAGTGCTAGATATTAGCTCAACTACAGTAAAACAAAAACAATGCCAAAATATCACTTGTGTTTAGAAGTAAATATACTGATATTTAATTTTATAGCAAAAATATATTTTCTAAAGATTTTTAGTACATAACAATGAAAATCTAACTTTATAACATGCTATAACACATAGTATATCTATTTTAATAAATACATTTTAGTATTCATTGATTGTTGATTAAAATCACTAGTATAACTGTGACTAAAATTAGAACTCTAAACAATTGAGAATTATTTAAGATAGTTTCAAGTTGTTCTCTTAAACAAATCTCTCTCTTTGATGAATAAAATAGAAACAATATAAGAAAGTGTGATCTTAATGAAAATTATCCCTATTACTATGACCATTTTTATGAATATGTTTGAAGATAGAAACTCATCTTAACCATGATATTAACTCTCGTGAGAATGCATAACCTTACATACACTTTGGAAAACAGCAATTTCTTAGCAAAAAAGTTGAACATTTCCCATTATACCTGCCAGTTTCAAACGTTGGAATATATCTAAAGGAGGTAAAGGATAAAGCAAAACAAAGGAAAAAACAAGACATCCTTGTAAAAATAGTAGATACAGTTCACAATAGTCGTTATAAAATCAGCCTATGGATGAACTGATAAAGAAAATGTGTTACTTATACACAACGGGAGTATGATTCAGTCAGAGCAAAGGACAAAAATCATATTTGCAGGGAAACATGGAACTGGAAATCATCATGTTAAGTAAAATAACCCAGATTTAGAGTAACAAGTATTCTATGTTTATCCCTAACATGTAGAATCTCAGAAAAAGACAAAGATAACGTGAAAGTGGAAGGAGATTAATGGACCATAGGAAGGGGATTAGAAGGAAGGAGAAAAGAAGGCATGAAGATTAATGGGGAGAGGGATATGACCACAGTATGCTGTATGCATGTATGTGAACGCCACACTGAAATTCAATGTTCTGTGTAATAAATATGCACTAAGAACACACACACACACACACACATACACACACATGATAGGTGTGCTATGGTTCAGACCAAAATTAGCCACAACAGTCAAGAACTTGAAGCAGTCTGAATGCCCATCAGCTTTCAAGTAAGCAGTTTGCAATACCACTGCACAATATTGTAATATAACCTGTGGAAGAAGCAAAAGGAGCAAAATGTCCTATGCTGCAAGATGACTTTTAGGTACCGTGTGTGCATCATGAGCACGAATGGGCACATGGCCCTGTGATAACCCGGTACTCCAAGTTTACACTCTAGATAAATTTGCACACGTGGGCAAGATGGCAGGTAAAAGTTGGATGTAAGGAGAAAGTAACATCATAAATTGTTAGACAGAGGGCAGATAAATTATAGCAGTATTTCCAGGCTATAATATATAGAGCTTTAAATCAATAAACTAAGATTATCCACATGGATTAGCACAAAACTCACAAACTGTAGTGCCGATTAATACCTTAAAAGTTACAAGGACCATCTGTCACTACAGGATCAAGAATCAATACATAATCTAAACCGAATGAATAAATTGGGTGGAAGATTTCACTTTTAAAGACTTAAAAAAAGTAGGGCTACAAAGTCTAAAATATCCAAATTCCAGAAGTGGACAAGTTCTGCTTGAGAAATCAAGAGTGTCTGCTCAGGTTCCCTGGGGCATCTGCTGAATTTCTGCACAAGTGAAAAAGAGGGGCTGCTGCAGAAAAGAGATGGAGGCCATTACAGAGACAGCCAGTAATGTTTTTGGTATAGTTTTTATTTCTGTGCAGGTTTCTTTTTGATGCTTGAACCCTGAGCTTGGTGAATGTTAGGCAAACAGTCTGAGCCATACCTCCTGCTCACCAGCAAAGTTTTAAATGTCCCATGGGTTTGTGTGATGGGTACAAATCTACAGAGAATCCAAAGTAATGTCTTCCTTTAACCACAAATTGAGGCACTTTTCAGAACTTTTGCTGAGTTCTTGCTGGTTGTGTGAAATCCTGAGAGAGAATGAAGGAAGAAAAAAATCCTCTATAGCTCAATGTAAAGTAATGAAGCAGGACTTGAAGAGCACGCCGCTTCGAACCATCCTGCTCCTCCTCAGTAGCTATAACTCGCTCTGGTACGGATGAGGTTGGCAACGAGGTCCTGTAAACAGAGTTTATGTCATCCTGTTCTTGCAGGGTTTGTAAGGCTCTGTCTTTTTTCAAGGCTAAGTGATTAATGGTTTGTCTGGCTTCTGTGTCCTTGCTTGCTCCCACCCAGTTGCTAAAGACCGACCCCCTCAGCCAAGTACATAAAACTAGAGCTTTTCCTCTGTTCTAACACCCAGCACTCTGGACAAGAGTTTGGCTGGGTCGATATGCATCCAAAATCCTGGAAATACATCCTCCTTTTTCCACATTGATCTCGCTGATCTCTTGGATTCTGCAACAATATCAGTAAACAAATCTAGATATGAACCAAACTTTCAACCAACTTGACTTAACTGGACTGATTGAGGAGATAATTGATGGCACCCAATAACTGCAAACTATCTATTTCCTAAAATTGCCCCCCAAATCTCAAACTCTAATGTATACAGTAGGCATACAGCTATTTGGAATAATTATCCAAAATCAAAATTATACAAAATACACCTCTGGTCACTCTCATCAAATTACAAATCCATTTGCTGGAGAAAATCATCAGTGTTTTTTTCTAGCAAAGTACTAAGTTACTTTCAAATTTGACTTTTTCTTTGATGTGCTATAGATTATTGAGAAGTGTAGTAATATTAAAGTGGATACTCAAACTTTTTGACATGCGATCAAACATCCTTAGAGGTAAATATATACATTTAAATTTGACATTATAAAAGGAGAACTATATAAAAAATCAAGAATCTAAACCTTTAAGAATTTGGGAAAGGTGAATTTAACTCAAAATTAAATAAAGGTACAAATAAATGTGAGAGAAATCATTAAAATTGAAAATAGAGGTGAAATAAAGTGAACAAAGTAAGATTTCTGTTTTTTTTCTTTTGGTAGGTATGTGTGTGGGTATGTGAATAAAGTACTAGCAAAACTAACCAGGAGAAAAAAACCCAAATTATGTATTTTGAACGTAATTCTTTTCATCTGGGAATTAAAAGGTGACATTTCTTCAAATCTACAAACACTAGAAAAATAGTAAGAGAATATTACAAATAACTACATGCCAGGAGATGTGTGAATGTAGACAAAAATCTTTGAAAATACAGCCCACATGACGTCTTTGTAATGTTAAAACCAAGTGGCCAAACCTTCTCCCCTTGTAAGGATTTCCCACGGTTCTGGCTGATTTGGCTTGGTGAGCGGCTCTCAGCAGGAGTCTCCTGTGCTTGCAGGCAGAGAGCAGCGGGACCTGGGGTCCTCAACAGACTTAACTTGGTCTCTGGGCCACTGTCTTTGCAGGTGGCGCCAGAGCCTCTAACGTGGCCTATGTGGTCTCATCAACAGTGAAGATGAACTTCTTTGATGAGCTCAGAGCTCTAAGATATGTTTTCTAAGAGAGAAAAATAACAGCTGCGGGATTTCGTTGGTCCAGCCACAGGAGCTATGGGGATGCATTCCTGCCACGTCGTTTTGGTCTCAGAGTCAGCACGGGTTGAGAGGGATGGGGAACACAATCTATGTCTCTGATATGAGGGACAAATAATCTTTAATCTCTCCACATAATGTCTCAAAGTGGGCTAAAAAATTGACAATCTGTGTCTCCATCTGGTAAAGCAAGTACAGTTTTCTTAAATTATGTTTCAAAGAAAACTGAAGAATCTGTTTCAGTATTAAATCCTAAGAAAGATTTTAATTGAGCTAGGATTGAGAATTTGAGTAGGTGTTGTGCTAAATTTTCTCTTTCCGGTATTTATAGAAAAGAGCCCCTTTCCCTGTTGCTCTGTGGGGTGTCATAGATGGGAGCACTGTGTTTTGGAGAGATTGAGCACTAGAATCTCAGTTTCATTCCGAGCTCCAAGCTGTTGACACTTGATGCTAGACTTCAATAACAGTATAGCAGATCTTGGTACATTGTCTTCAATTTTGTCCAATTGTGTTGTTGTTTTTCAAAACATTCTGTATTTAATTCAGACCTTAGCATTTACATATGAAGCTTAAAAACAGCTTGGAAATTCATACATTTTCCTAATAGAACATAGAAGAAATAAAATGTCCCAAAACAGCAAGCAAACAATGAATTTGGTCATGATGGTCTGTGAGATTATCTGAATACATATTGATAACTGGCATCTTTAAAATATTTCCTGTTATAATTTGTCAACTAGGCGCTGTCACCATTTATTTAGGTCCATGATTTCCTCCCCATGTTGTTTTACAGCTTTCAGAAAGAAGTATATTATTGTCTATTATTTTTTCCTTTCTAAGTCTTAATCATGTCAAGAGTAAATAGTGAACATTTTCCTTCCTTTATAATTCTTAGACTTTCACTCATTTTATTTCTATTTTTTATTATCTAACACTCTAGCACTTCAGATATCAAGGGGAAAGTTTAAACATTTCACGTTGAATCAATGTGTCTAATAAGTAAATACATGAAGTATCTAAGCAACAGATTGAGGAAATTCTTGCTTGAGTTTAATATTAGACTTCTTTTTTAAAACTCAAGCTATTTGCTGAATTCTGCTAAAATAGGTGCTCTATGAGTTTAGTAGGAGGGTTGTATGCTTCTCCTACCCATGGCTTTCTCTGTGCCACTGGGTGATTCCGGGTCCCTGTTCAGGGAATGGTGTTGTGAAGACTGATGGTAACACAAATGCATTTGCATTTAATGGCTGTTCCTCTTCATATTTTCCAATTGGCTATTGTGAAAAGATCAGCACAATCAGACACTACTACTTTCATCCCAGTAAATTTATAATAGTATCAAAATATTGATTCTTAGAGCACCATATTTGACATGAGAAATGCATTAAAGATGACGCTATGAGACAGTCCTGAACATTAGATTTTCTTGAGAAGCTAGGTCCCCCTTCAGTAAATTATGCAAACATATCTTTATGTACGATGTCTTACCTTAGGCAATTCTTTGTTATTCTGTCAATCTTACAGACCTTTTGGTGGATTTTCAGACATAAGTTGGGTGATGTTGTACCTACCCATGATATTTTTCAGCTCACTGAGCAAAGTTCACGGAAAGCTGATTGTCACTCTCCGTTGAACCTTGCAGAGCTAGTGTACGCCACTATTGGAGACAGTGGGAGGAACCTGCTTTCTAATACAGCTCAGTGCGTTTATGTACAATGATTTTATGGACATGAATATATGTGAGGTTTAATTTAAGACCCTGTATACTTGGGTCTTTGAGTAATATAACAAAATGCGATACTGGAAGGTTTCTGAGTTTTACCTGACTATAAATTTCAAATCTGTACATTTAAAAGAAAGTGAACTATTCGTTCATGTTTATGAGATTCTGAGTCATCTCAAAATTAATTGCTGGAAACACAAGTAGAAGCAAGGAAGAATTCAGGCAAATTAATCTACTGAGAGTCTGGGTGAGACCAACAAATAGACTGTTTATGTTCATGGTGAAACTTGACTCAGATTCTATTTGGCCAAACACCGGAACCAGGACGACCATTTCGGGTACACATTTCTGGACTATTAGTCTGACCCAATATAGAAAAACAAGCTTTTTGTGGTTGTTGTTATTGTTGCTGTTGTTGCAGTTGTTGTTCTCATTGTTGCATTCAGGAAAACTAAATGCGAGCAAGTTGTATTTTTTTAACTAAAGCCTATTTATTTTCCTTTATTGTTAAGTTTATTGATACAATTTAGATACATAAAATGATCACATTCCCCATAGGAAATTTGTACCTATACATGATCTATCTTGATTTCTCTTTTTACCCCATTCTGCTCCCTTCCTTTCAACCCCCTTCCCCTCCCTATTTACAAAGCTTTCTTTCCATTCTGTTTTTCTTTATTCCTTCTTTTTATTTTCCCATCCTTCCTTTCTCCCTCTCTCCTCCCTAGTTCTCATTCTTTTTCAATAATTTCTTCCTATTTCACATTTTCCATCATACATTTTGATTTTTATTTATACCTTCAGTTTCTCACACCAGAGAAATGATGTGATATTTACACGTGTGTCTGATCGATTTCACTTAAGAGTATGGTCTTCAGGTCCACTCATTTAGCAATAAATTTCTCAAGGTATCCTTCTTTATGGCAGAGCAGTATCCCACTGTATAAAAAAATTCCATATCTTTTTTTATCCATTCATCAGTTGAATACGAGTAGTGATAGGGGATGTCCTTGTCTTTTCCTGATTTTAGAGTGAAAGCTTTGAAGTTTTGACCATTTAGTATGATGTTGGTCGTTGGTTTGTCATAGATGGCTTTTATCATATTGAGATAAAGGCTATTCCTTCATTATGGTTGTCATCTCTTTTTTACTGAGAGTTTTTTTCCCTGATTTCCTATATAGTCTCACACATCTGAGGTTTTCTCCTTCTTTTGCTATCACTCCGGACAATTCAGGTGGGTTCCTTCTGATTTCCTCTATCTCCTTGTGCCCTGGGTTTGTCCTGGGTGGGCTGGTGGTCTAGGATTGCACTTTTCTTTTGCATCTTGTCATTTTTTCAATTTTTAATTTTATTTTGTTTTCTGTCTTGCTGCATGTAAATTTCTTAAAGTAGATATAGCTTATCACTGGTATCAAGGCATCCCTAGGCAATGTCTGTTCCTCAGAGCTGCCTTTCAGGTAGAGATGGTTCTTGGTCTTTGTGCCCATCCTAAGATCCTACCTTCCTAATTTATTAAGGCTGAAATGTTGCTGTCTGCTTGGCTCAACACTCAGTCCTTTGGCACTGGACTATGGTAATGGTTGTGACCCCAGACAATCACAGTGTTGTCATACAAGGCAGAACAACTGGTTACAGCAGGTATGATACGCTGGGCAAAGTAGTACAAGTAGCAGTAAAAATAAAACCAAGTGCAACCTAGAATGTGACAAAATGTGGCAACCATTAATCTGGTACCTATGAACAGAGGGGCAAGATCTACAGTTATCTAACAAAATCCAACATAATTCAGCAATTTGTATGCAAAGAGGCTCCCCTTAGTAAATGGATGGGGAAATTTAAGAGGGGTAGGGCACAAAACAAAGATAAATGCAGAGAAATATAGCAGAAGCAAGGCCATGGGACAAAGGATGATCACACAAGCTTTGGGAACCTGGAGAAGAGGGCAGGAGAGAGAAAATGGTGGAGAAAGTGAAAGATTAATGAAGAAGACCAGAAAGACTAAAGACAATGTTTACTCACATGAAAACATCATAAAATCAACAGAGATTATGAGGAGAGGAAGAAAATCACTAAAACAGAACAAAAATAAAGGCAAAGACCTGAATGGCTGAAGAAGCCTACACAACAGAAAAAGGAAATGAAACAAAGAAAAAAATCGTACAAAACTTCCTCTGGTGTCCATAATTCTGTGGCAGTGCCCATGTCAGGTCCTAAAACTACTGGGTAACCCAGCCAGGGCTACAGTAAGTTTGTAAGAGAAATTTTCTCTAGTAACAATGATACATGAGCTGTACTAAACCACCCCGCCTTTCCCCCTTCCGGGAGTTAAGCTGTTACAATGTGTAGCCGCCCAAGGACAGAGTAAACCAGAGGGCCTGAGCTGTGAAGATAAGGACGAACCTCATGACTAAGGAATTTGTAAAATATGCCTTTCCTGGGCTACTTCTGTCCATATTAGGAAACAACCTCTGCCTTTAACCCCAGACCTCCACATAGCTATTTCCCCCAATGAATGTAAAAGCCCCTTTCAAAGTAACCAATGCCATCTGCTTATGTAACCGCGCTTGCAAAGACCCCTCCTCCCTTTGTTCTAAAACATATAAGCCCTACTCGGGCCGGACTCGGGGCTCTCTGTTCCTGTGTGTTCAGTGAGCCCCACGCATGCCTGGATAATAAAGACCCCTTGCGAATTGCATGAGTGAGTGTCTGTTGGTGTCTTCCTATACGCGGCGGGCATCTGCACCCCCACAAGTTTAGTGCTGGGTAAAGTGCTGATCTTGGCCTCTAGATATGTGGGGTCAGGACAAAAGTCTTCAGCCAGTAACTTTCTACATGGCTGTCGGCGGTCTGTTCACTCGTTACCTGGTTTGTCTCTGTGCTGCCCTCCCAAGGGCTGTGGCACCCTCAGACAGCGATAGGCCAAGGCTGCTCCCACTCCCAGGTACAGCTGGCTCCTCTCAGTCCTTGCACAGCCTTCTCCGTTTCACTGGCATATCTCTGACCTCTCATATCACTTGTTGCAGGGCAGGGGGGGCTGCTGTTCGCTGACTCTCTGCCTCTGGTGCTGCTGTGGAGAAAGCTGGTCCCACTTCGATCTCCTCTGCCAGAGGGAGTGCAACCTCCCACTCATTGCTGTGCCATGGCGCAAGGGTGCTTAAATTCTCTCCAGCCCCTGCCCTGGTGAGAGGGCGGGAGAGGTCATGTTGGACCACTCACTTCCTTTGCCACCGCTGCTGCAGTCACTAACCTTACTGATCCACTGTTTCCGCCACAGCCAAGGAGACAGCCCAGGGCTGCCCGGTCTTGCTCTGATCTCCTCTCCCACGGTGGGGGGGTGGGGGGGTGGCGATTACTGTTTAAATCCTGTGCATCTCCCTCCATCTCTCAAGTCACTGGTTGCAGGGCAGAAAAGTTCATGGACCACCTCCGCTGCGGTCCCTAACCCTGTTAATAAGGATTTCTCATGGATTAGCCTCCTCCTAATCTTTCCTGCTTACACATTATCCTGCTCCTCCTCTCCATAGTCAGTGTAATTTCAATATATACCCTGTTCTTTCTCCAATGTTTATAAAAATACTTTTAGCTCTAGGGATGGAAGACATTTTCCTCACAACTGTGCACCCCTGATGCTGGTAGTTAGTGGAAACTCATCACAAGAGAAGTCCTCTGTTATGGTTGATACATTGTATCAACTTGGGAAGTCCAGAGGTTTGGCTGAGTGACTCAGCAGGAAGCCGGGGTGCTTACTTTGTACACATCCTGAGCCTGTGGAAGAGGAGGGCATGGAGACTGTGTGAGAGCTGCACGCCCCCTGGGTGGGGGTGGGCTGTTTACAATGTACGGGAAGGAAAGAGGCTGCTTGCAGCCATTCCTCCCTTTCGCTGCGGTTGTTTTTCCTGGGCTCTGCTGCCATGAATGTTTGCCCTCCGCCATGTGCCACTAGGCCTCAGAATCAGCTAAGTATGGACTGAAACCTCCACGAACTGTAAGCTAAATAAACCTTTCCTACCTTCATTTTGAGCGTTGGGTATTTTGTCTCACCATCAAGAAACAAGTAACCCAGACATCCTCTTATCTAGCTAGGATGTGTAATGACTCAATAAATTATTTTACATCAGAGATCCTTCAGTCTTGAGTTTTGGGGTTTATAAGAACATCTTAGATTGTGCCAGGTTACCTGATATCCTTGCCGGGAAAACTTGCAATCATAGTTTCTAATCATCCTTTCATAGAATGTCTGTATTGTAGTCAACTGTATCTCTTTATTTTCCATGAAGTTTTATATTTTAACTTCATAAATGTAACAGTGATTTGTTAGAGATTTGTCAAAATGCATACCTGGCACAAATGTCTTCCAATATTCAAAGCTTACTTAAGATTTTTGATCACACCTAGAATTTTACGACATACCAGAGATTTCAAATAGTTACATAGTAGTGATTCTTTCAAAGAAGAAGCAGAAAGAGGCACCTTTGGGAGTTGATCCAGTTTTACACGCCAATGCACAGTTCAGACGGCAGCTCAGCAAATTTTTTTCTGAGGTCTGAAATCACATGTCTGTTAAAATACAGGTGAAAATGCCATGGTCAAGATGAGAGATATCACAATTAACAACTGTGTTGTAGTTTGGAGTTTTGCAAAGGGAATAATACAAGACACATATAAGATTACTCTTTAATAGTCACCCAAAGAATTGTATACAAAGAGTGCAGGATATCTTTCTACACACTAAAGACCAAAGAATCCAGCTGAGGGCCTGGATCCCATGGTAATGTTCTGCATGAGTCCAGCTGAAGGCCTAGAGCCCATAACAATGCTTCCCACAAGTCAAACGAGGCTAGAGCCCATGACAACGTCTCATGCAGGCCTGTTTTACGGATTTGTGCTGGGAAGGCCCAAAGGTCAGTGGTGGAATCTAGAAGCTCTGTGCCAGCAGGATGAAGGATCTGTGCTAGCAGGCTGAGGGACCTGAACCAGAGCCAGGAAATGACACTCAAAGTAAGAACCAGAGCTCCCCTGAAAAGTGCCTCAGCCATCCTCAGCAAACAGTGAGGTCCTGAGCTCCTCCAACAATGAGGAGCAAGCTTCGCCAGGAGACTGAGCAGTGCCCCATCTTCCCCTCCAGAGCCAGGAAGTGATGCTCAAAGTGAGGACCAGAGCTCCCCCAAAGTGAACCAAAGCCATTCTCAGCGACAACAAGGTCCCAAGCTCCTTTGACAGTGACAATAGCAAGTTCATCCGGAAAGCCCAGATGACAAGTGACAAGCTCCTCCAGGAAACCCAACAGCTCCCTACAGCTTCCCTAACAGCTTCTGAACTTCTTCCTCTCCAGTTCTGCCTCTTATGCTGCCAGCAGCAATCCTCAGATGGGCCGCTACCACCCAGCACCATGCTCACTCAATTCGTCTGGGTGTTACAAGTTGACCACCAGTTATCAACCCACCACAACCAGCATAGCACTGAAAGAAAGATTAGCAATTAGAAGAATTTTGTGTTTAACTTCTGTTCTAGAAGGAATATAAGCTAACTGGTATGTATTTGCCTAAAAAACCAGTTACCTGAAGAGCTGGGTCTTGTCATACTTTCATGTTTGTTATGGTTTTAGAAGTTGTGGAATTAATAGAGAATTCTCACCTGTGGAGAAGCTTACTGTTTCTAACAGTTGTCATGCTCTGGCCTGATGTAGTTGTTATAAACCCTATCTCTACCAGTGAATGATGTGGCCAGCAGTTCAGATCATTTTCATTAACTGATGTTCTTACTCTGATTACAGAATCTGATTTGACTCCTCTGAAGGTGTTCTATGTAGGGCTGGGTCCCAGACTCTGAGCTACAGATGTTGACAGGTTACTTTTGCACTAAGAACATCTTTCAAATCTCTAGAATTATGTGTAGAGGTGATAAGTTTTGTTGCTCTATTTGCCTATGTCACCTATGGATTAAATATATGATCAAAAAGGTGGTGATTACAATAATTAGGATCATGGGCTCCAATTTTCCCCAAGCCACCCTATTATATTGAAAGTTGCTTTGTGTGAAAAGGAGACCATGTAGTAAGAGGGATCGATCCAGTAGGAGTAGCTCATTCTCCCTCTTGTGGAATCTTTGTGAATATTCAAGTTAATTTCATTTAGGTAAATGTTGCTAACTGGAATAATAACACAAATTTCTACTTTTGAAGAGTAGAAATTTGTTCAAGGTAAGACCATTAAAATCAGTGATGGGAACCTTTTATTATGTACTGTAATATAAACAGCATTCCTGGTGTTCACAGGATAGAAAGTAAAAAGTTGGATAGATTTGTCCATTTCTTCACTGTCCACACCACCTGGAATAACAGGGTGATGAAATAGCAGATTACCAAAGTAGAATTTTGAAAATTAACCTGGCTAGTATTTGTACTAGATAAAAGGCAGCTACTTTTCTATCGCATAACTGACATGGGTCTAGATGAAGGAGAAAGAAAATTAAAATATTACCCATTAAACAATATCTATGGACGGTCCTATAATAATCCTAACTCTTTAGTCTTTGAAACTTAATGACAAATATTGTTTTTAGAAAAAGAAGCGATATGTTCAGTAAGCACAAAACCCTAGGTAAGTTTAATTAAATTGAATCATTTGGAAGTTCAGGCAATACTGTGTATTGTGTGGTGAAGCTTGAAAATTGGCTTGACCCAGTGTTCTCCACGGAGGCTGTTCTTGAGGATTTAGCTGTCAAGTTTGCTGACCCCTGAGTTCACTTTTTTTTAAAGTAAAAAAGAAAGAAAAAAAAAAGGAAAAGGAAAACATTAACAAAGAGACACAAAGTAGCACAAGAATAGTGCAATCAAAATTGAATTATAGACAAAGTGACAGGGAATTAACAATGGTTGCTGTATTACATATTGATAACTTCAAAGTGTATGCTGAGGAAAACACATATAGAAATACAATTTTGATCAAACAACCAATCATTAACTGCTCCTTCCCATAAAGCAACATAAGTCAATAGTGGAACCATGTTAGCCATTCTGCATATACATACATACATACATATTTGTCCCTTACTTCCTTTTCTCCTTCCCCTCATCCCATTTGTTCTTTACTTTTGAGCAGATTCTCTTCATATCTCCTAATTTATGTTTCCACTTTCAGGTTCTTACACTAGTGATACAGTACGTTGCTTGCATATGTAACTCTGATTTATTTCACTTATGAGTATGGTGTCTAATTGTGACCATTTGCCTATAAAAGCCTCAAATTTGTCTTTCTTTATAGCTGAGTAATATTCCATTACATAAAAATGCCACAGTTTTTTTCTGTGGATGGACATTTGTGTTGCTTCCACAATTTAGTTATTACAAATTGTGTTGCTATAAACATGGGTGCACATATATCGCAGTGATATGATGCTTTCAGACCTTCTGGGAAAATACCCAGAAGGGGAATAGTGGGTTTGAATGGGACCTCTAGACCTAGTTTGCTGAGGAATCTCCAAACCGCTCTCCCCAGTGGTTTCACTAGTCTGCATTTACACCAGCAGTGCAGAAGAGTTCCTGTTTCTCCACAGCCTCGTCAGTATTTGTTGTTGGATGATTTCTTAATGCTGGCCAATCTTACTGGGGTGAGATGAAATCTCAATGTTGTTTTTATTTGCATTTCTCAAATGACTAAAGATGTAGAACATTTTCTCATATATTTATTTGCCATTTGTATTTCTTTATCTGAGAAATGTGTATTCATCTAAGATGCCCATTTCTAGATTGGGTTTTTGAATTTGGAAAGGTTCATCTTCTTCAATTCTTTGTATGCTCTAGATAGAAGACCTTTGTCCGAGGGAGAGCCAGGTAGGATTTTTTTCCCAATTTGTGGGTTTTTTTTTTTTTTTTTACTTTGCTGGTGATTTCTTTAGATGTGCAAAAAATTTCAGTAAGATGAGGTCCCACTTATTGATTCTGTGAAGTGTTTCCCTTGCAATTTGATTTTTGTTCATGAACTCTTTGCCTATACCTATGTCCTCAAGATTTTTACCTACTTTCTCTTCCAATAGGTTTAGTGTTTCTGTTTTAATATTGAGATCTGTGATCCATTTTGACTTGAGTTTGGTGTATGGTGATAGAATTGGGTCTATTTTCAGTCTTTGACAAGAAGCAAGCCAATTTTTCCAGCACCATTTATTAAAGAGGCTATCTTTTTTCCAATGAGCTTGTCTGGCCCCTTTGTGAAATATTAGGTAGCTGAGTGTGTTTGTGGTAGTGGCTGCATTTTCCAGTCTGTTCCACTGATCCTCAGGTCTGCTTTTGGCAGTACCAGGTTGATTTTATTACAGTAGCTTTGTAGTATAATTTCAGGTCAGGGATTGTGATTCCACCTGACTTGTTCTTGTTGCCCAGGATTGCTTTCGCTAATCTGGGTCTCTTCTGGTTCCAAATGAATTTAAGGCATGTCTTCTCTAGATCTGTGATTTATGCTAATGGTATTTTCATGGGAATTGCATTGAATCTGTACAACAATTTTGGTAGTATGGCCATTTTCACAATGTTGGTTCTTCCTAACGATGATCAGGGAATGTTTTTCCATTTATTCAAATCCTCATCAATTTCTTTTTTCAGAGTACTGTAGTTTTCATTGAATAAAACTTTTATATCTTTTGTTAGGTTGATTCCTAAATATTTCAGTTTCTTGGATGCTGTTGTAAAAGGTATGGTTTCCTTAATTTCTCTCTCAGTCTGTTTGCTGTTTGTGTATAGGAATACTGTTGATTTTGGGGTTTTGACTTTGTATCCAGCTACTCTGCTGAATCTGTCAATTAATTGATGGAGTCTTCTTGTGGAGTTTTTGGGGTCTTTGATGTAAAGTATCATGTCATCTGCAAATAGTGATAGTTTTACTTCTCCCTTTCCTATCCTTATTCCTTTAATTTCTCTCTCTTGTCTGATTGCTCTGGCTAATGCTTCCGAAACTATGTTGAATAGGAGTGGTGAGAGTGGACATCCTTGTCTTGTTCCTGACTTTAAAGTGAAAGCTTTCAGTTTTTGCCCATTTAGTATAATGTTGGCTGTTGGTTTGTCATAGATGGCTTTGATCAGATTGAGGTAGAGGCCATCTACTCCTATTTTTTCTAGGGCTTTTAACATGAATGAATGCATGCTAGACTTTATCGAAAGCTTTTTCTGCATCTATTGAGATGATCATATGGTTATTGTCTTTTGCTCTATTGATATGATGTATTATATTAATTGATTTGTGAATATTGAACCATCCCTGCATTCC
This sequence comes from Dinomys branickii, assembly GCA_004027595.1. Taxonomy (NCBI): domain Eukaryota; kingdom Metazoa; phylum Chordata; class Mammalia; order Rodentia; family Dinomyidae; genus Dinomys; species Dinomys branickii. Next base: position 56,965 of record PVLD010005152.1, on the reverse strand, counting down.
TGGAATAAATCCAACCTGGTCATGGTGTATAATTTTCCTTATGATTTTCTGCATTCTATTTGCTGGTGTTTTATGGAGTATCTTTGCATGTATATTCATTAAGGAGGTTGGTCTATAGTTCTCTTTCTTGGCTGTGTCCTTCTCTGGTTTTGGTATCAGTATAATACTTGCCTCCAGAAATGTGTTAGGGAGAATTGCTTTCTTTTCAATTTCATTGAAGAGTTTGAGGAATGTTGGCATTAAATCTTTTGTGAATGTTTTATAGAATTATGCTGTGAATCCATCAGGGCCTGGGCTTTTCTTTGTTGGTAAATTTTTAATGACATTCTCAATCTCATTAGGTGATATTGGCCTGTTCTGAATTTTTGTATCTTCCTGATTCAGGTGTTAAAATTTGTACATTTCTAGGAATCTGTCAATTTCTTCTGGGTTTTCTATCCTATGGGAGTAAAGATTTTCAAAGTAGGTATTAATGATCTTTTGAATTTCTGTGGGATCTGTAGTGACTTCATCCTTTTCATTCTTTATTGCACGAATTTGAATTTTTTCTTTTTTTTTGGATAAGGTTAGCTAGGGGTTTATCAATTTTATTTAGTCTTTCGAAGAACCAACTCTTTGATTCACTTATTTTTTGTAGTGTTTTCTTCATCTCAATTGCATTAATTTCTGCCCTGAGTTTTATAATCTTCTCCTTACTTTGGGCTTTTGATTTGGCTTATTCTTCTTTTCCTAAATGTTTGTGGTGCAGCATTAGGCTATTTATTTGTTCTCTTTCTGTTTTCTTTATGTGTGAGTTCATTGCCATAAATTTCCCTGTGAGGACCACTTTCATTGCATTCCACGGATTCTAGTAGGTTGCATTTGCATTTTCATTTGTTTGTAGGTATTTTTTAATTTCGTCTTTAATTTCTTGTGTGACCCATTGGTTACTCAGGAGGTTGTTGTCTAATTTCCAAGTGTTTATGGGACTTTTGGAATTCCCTTTGTCATTAATTTCCAATTTCTTTGAAAATGACAAAACAAAGGAGAGAAATGCAATCTCAGACCTCCATCCACCCAGAACATGTCCAGGAGACATTGACACAGAAGAGCCTGGAAGTCATACACCTCAAATTTCTAAAATGATACCAAATGAAGTAAAGATCTCCATCAGGCCACAGAAGATGCCAGATCACAAATAATCTGTCAGGTGAAAAAAGAAATGATAACAATAATGAAAGAATTGGTCAGCACATCTAAAGAAGACATAAAGAAAATAGAGGAGCATAGGAAAATGAGGGAAACCTTGAATGAACAATACAGGAAACGATTAGAATGCACAAAATATTCAAAGAAACATCCAAGAAATAAAAAATTCCATCAAAAGCTGGCAAAACTGCTTGAATGAAGCTAAAGATAGACTTTCAGACCTTCAAAACAGCAATTGCAGCTAATGATCATGAAAGGAAGGATCTCTTAAAAATAGCAAGGAGCCAGGAAATAGCAATTCAACAGCTGCAAGATGAAGTAAAAACAAAACAAAACAAAACAAAAACAAAACAAAAACCAATGTAAGATTAGTGGGTATCAACGAAACAGCGGGTGTCAACATAAATGCTGTAAAAATAATCTTTGGAGAAGAAATAGCAAAAAAATTTCCCAAACATAGAAAAAATACTGGACACACAGAAAGTGATGCATATAGAACTACAATTATCTATGACCAAAATAATTCTACAAGCAGATATATAGTGGTCAAGATCCCAGAAATTCAGCAAAAGAACAGAATATTAAAAGATATTAGAGAAAAGAAACAGATCACATATAAAGGAAAGCCCATCAGAATCATGGCAGATTTATCAACACAAACCATTAAGTCAAGAGGAGCTTGGAGTGAATTATTTCAGATCCTGGAAGAAAACAACCTCCAACCCAGACTGAGGTACCCTGCCAACCTATACATCAAAATTAATGGAGAAATAAAATACTTCCATGATAAAGAAAAACTGAAAAATTCATGAGTGCCAAACCAACCCTACAAAGAGTACTAAGAGATATTCTAGACAAAGATAAAATTGACGACAATTAGAAGAACAACAACAGAAAGAAACCAACAAGCAGAGCAAGCAATTAATCAGAGGGTAAAAGGAGGAACAAACAGCAGGAAAATAACATGACAAAGATAAGCCAATACATATCAGTTATAACCATCAGTGTAAATGGTCTCAATTCACCAATCAAAAGAAGCAGACTGGCAAAGTGTATCAAGAAACAAAATCCAACAATATGCTGTATGCAAGAAACATATTTAACGCAAAAGGAAAATGATAGATTGAAAATCAAAGGATGGAAAACAATATTCCATGTGACAGGAACCCCCCAAAAGTGAGTGAGGTATTCTGTTTGTGGACAATGTGAACTTCAAACCAAGAACAATGAAAAGAGATAGAGGTCACTACATTCTTGTTAGGGGAAAACTGCAAGAGAAAGACATAACAATCATAAGCATGTATGAACCAAATACAGGAGCACCGAACTACATAAGACAAATTTTAACAGACAGGAAAAATGAAATAAGGAATAACACAATAACAGGGGACTTTAACACCCCATTGTCAGAAAGATATAGATCAACTAGACAAAAGATCAGCAAAGAAATAACAGAACTAAATCAAAGTTGTGAACAAATGATCTTAGAAGACCTTTACAGAGTGTTCCACCCAACAGCATAAAAATATACAACCTTTTCAGCTGCACATGGGACAGTCTCTAAAACAGACCATTTATTAGCACATAGAAAATGCTTAAGTAAATGCAAAGGAATTGAATACTATCAGACCATAGTGCAATGAAGTTGGAAATCAATGACGAAAGAATCGCAAAAACTCCATAAAAAACATGAAAATTAAATAACACCCTCTTGAACAACCAATGAGTCACAGATGAAATTGAAAAAGAAATTAAACAATATTTACAGTCAAACAAAAATGTGGATACAACTTATAGGAACCTGTCAGATGCAATGAAAGCCGTCCTCACAGGGAAATTTATAACAGTGAATTCCCACGTCAGGAAAACAGAATGAGCACAAGTAAACATTACGGTGCACCTCAAGCATCTAGAAAAAGAGTAGGTCAAACCTAAAGCCCAAAGAAGGGAGAAAATTATAAAGATCAGAGCAGAAATTAATGCAATATAGAGTAAGAAATCAATACAAAGAATTAATGAACTGAAGAGTTGGCTCTTTGAAATAATAAATAAAATTGATAAACCCTAGCCAACCTTATCAAAAAAGAAAAGAAAAACTGAAGTTCATGCAATAAGGAATGAAAGATGAAATCACTATATATCCTGTAGAAATTTAGAAGATCATCAGTACCTGCTTTGAAAATCTTTACTCTCATAAGATGGAAAAAAGAGAGGAAGTGGACAGAATCCTAGATTACCAAAGTTTAATGAAGAAGATATAAAAATCCTGAATAACTCAATATCAGCCAGCAAAATTGAAAATGTAATAAAAAAAAACCTTACCAGTGAAGAAAAACACAGCCTACAGCTGAATTCTATAAGAAATTTAGAGAAGATTTAATGCCAATACTTCTCAAACTCTTTAATGAAATTGAAAAGGAAAGAATTCTCCCTAACTCATTCCTGGAGTCAAATACGACCCTGATACCAAAACCAGAGAAAGACCCGACCAACAAAGAGAACTACAGGACAATCTCCCTAATGAATATAGATGCAAAATTTCTCAATAAAATACTAGCAAACAGAATGTAACAAGTCATCAAGAGTATTGTACACCATGACCAAGTAGGATTCATGCCAGGAATGCAAGGATGGTTCAATATATGCAAATCAATTAATGTAATACATCACATCAACAGAGCCAAAAACAAGAATCACATGATCATCTCAACAGATGCAGAAAAAGCTTTTGATAAAGTCCAACACTCATTTATGATAAAAACCCTACAGAAAATAGGAATAGATGGTCTTTACCAAACTTTGATAAGAGCCATCTATGACAAACCAATGGCCAACATCAGACTACATGGAAAAAATTAAAAGCTTTTACTTTAAAATCAGAAATGAGACAAGGATGTCCACTGTCACAATTCTTTTCAACATAGTTCTGTAAATATTAGCCAGAGAAATTAGACAAAACAGAGAAACAAAAGGAATAAGGATAGGAAAGGAAGAAGTGAAATTATCATTATTCACAGATGACAAAATACTCTGCATAGGAGACTGCAAAAACTCCACCAAAAGGCTTATAGATTTAATAACCAAATTCAGTAGCATACCTGGATACAAAGTCAATGCTCAAACATCAATAGCATACCTGTACACAAACAACAAACATACTGAGAGAGAAATTAGGGAAACCACACCTTTCATAGTAGCATCTAAAAAAATGAAATGCTTAGGAATCAATCTAACAAAGGAAGTAAAAGATTTATACAGTGAAAATTACAATACTCTAAAAAAAGAGATTGAAGAGGCTTTCCAAAAATGGAAAGATATTCATTGCTTATGGATAAGACGAACCAACATTGTTCTTCACAAATGGCTATACACCCAGAACTGTACAGATTCAGTGTAATCCCAATTAAAATATGATTAGTATACCTCACAGACCTAGAGAAACCATTTCTAAAATTCATCTGGAACCAGAAGAGCCCTAGAATAGCAAAAGTAATCCTGGAAAACAAAGGAAAGGCAGGAGGCATCACAATCCTTGACTTTAAATTATAGTACAAAGCTACTATGGTAAAATCAGCATGGCACTGGAAAAAAAAAGACCTGAAGATCAGTGGAACAGGTTAGAAGACACAGACACAACTACAAGTACACTCACCTACCTTATCTTTGACAAAGGTACCAAATATGTTCACTGGAAGAAAGATGGCCTCTTCTGGAAAAACTGACTGTTCACATGCCGAAGACTAAAACTAGACTCATGTCTATCACAGTGCACTAAAGTCAAAATGTAGCAAAGATCTAAAAATTAAAACAGAAACACTAAATCTATTAGAAGAGAAAGTAGGTAAAAATCTTAAAGACAAAAGTCTTAAAGACCCCTTACTCCAAGAAAGGGGTAAGGGGTTCTTTAAATAACTGGGGTCCCATCTTATTGAAAAGTTTTTGCACATCTAAAGAAATCATGAACAGGGTGAACAGAAAACCCATGAATTGGGAAAATATTTTAGCCAGCTGTCCCTCAGACAAAAGACTCCTGTCTAGAAAATAAACAGAATTTAAAAAATCAGGCCCCCAAAATTCAAAGACCCAATCCAAAAATGGGCATCTGAGATCTGAGATGAATACACACTTCTCAGATGAAGAAATACTAATGACCTATAAATATATGAAAAAATGTTCAACATCATTGGTCACTTAAGAAATGCAAATTAAAACAACACTGAGATTCCATCTCACCCCAGAAAGCATGGTTATCATTAAGAAATCAGCCAGTAACAAATGCTGGCAAGGCTGTGGGGAAAAAGGAACCCTTCTCCTCTGCTGGTGGGAGTGTAGATTGTTTAAACCACTGTGGAAATCAGTGTGGAGATTCTTTCTAAAACTAGAATTTGAAGTTCCACTTAACCCAGCTACTCCCCTTCTGCATATTTTTCCAGAAGAGTTACATTCTAGAAGAATTAAAAACATCATACCACAGCAATATTTGTGCACCCGTGTTTATAGCAGCATAATTTGTCATAGCTAATCTTTGAAACAACCCAAATGCTTTTCAACTGAGGAATGGATTTAGAAAATGTGGCATTTTTATGTGATGGAGTATTACTCAGCTATAAAGAAAGACAAACTAGAAGCCTTTATAGGTTAGTGGATGTAATTAGAGACCATACTCATAAGTGAAATAAATCAGACCCACATGTGTGAACATCATATTGTCTCCCTACTGTAAGAACCTAAAAGAGTAAACAAAACCAAAAACAAACAATAGATATTATAAAAGGGAAAGAAATTGCTCAAAGGAAGGAACAAATGGGATGAGGGAAATGCTAAAAAGAAACAAGAGAATGTATGCACTTATATATATATACATATACATTTATATATACATATATACATATATACACACATATGTATACATATACATAAAGGATAGCTGGGATACCTGTACTGCTGATGTCTAAAGGTTTATTGAGAGGAACAGTTAATGTTTAATGTTTGAAATTTTTTGTCGATTTGTTTTCGACCAATTTTGCATGCTTATATCTGGTAATCTGAACAACTGATTTGAAGACAACAATATGCAATATAACAACCATTGGTGAATTCTTAGCATCTTGTTTAGTGAAACCCTGTATTATTTATAATGTTTCTTTTGTTTTTATTTTTTATTCTCTTTAATGGTTTGATCAATCTTGCATTCTTACATCTGGTAAAGTGAGCAAATTCACTGAGCATAATTGTAATATAAAAACCACTGTTAAGTTCTATCATTCTGTTCTGAAATCCTGTATTATTTTTATTGCTTTTGCTTTGTTTTGTTTTTGTCTATGTTGTTGGTATTTTTCTATTGTTTTTTATTATTCTCTTTAAAATAAAAAAATACATCCTAAACCTGAGACTTTGTTTACATTGATATAATGTATAGTATTACCTAATGACAGAACTACAGTTCTTCATTGATATGACTACATTAAATTAAATAATTCATAGGTTTTTATTACTGTTATATATCCTGAACATTCTGATTCAGTAGGAAAGGCTTCTTGTGCATTTTCTTAGAATAAGGAGAGAGAAGGAGGGAGGTAAGTGATCATATCCTCAATACAATGAAAAAAATCACAATGAGAACTAGAACTAAGGGACTGAACATTTTTTTCACATAAAATATTAATCATCCTTAAAGGAGTTACTGTTTCAGAGGCTGACTCAGTCAACTGAGCTGGCTTACCATAGTAGGCCAATCAAAGTGTTGCAACTGCATCAAATAATCAGAGAGATATAAAGTTTTAAATGAAGCAGTCCTTTCAATGAAGGAAACTGTAAGTTTCAGAAGAGTACCTTCATACTGAATCTCTGCCCAGCAACATATGATGCTAAATATCTCTGATACTGATTGGATCTTCAGCACTGTAATTACCCAGGCTTGCATGAATGAGCACTGGTTCTTATTACTTGGGATGCAGACACACAGGTGATATAGTTCTCACTGCATAAGACTTATCTGCTCCTCTAACACTCATCATTTCCTGTTTTCCAGCACGATGTGTCCGGGGCTCCCTGCAAGTTCCTGCATGGCAGCTCTGACAGTGATACTGATGGTGCTGAACCCTCCTGGGGCTCTGATCAGGGACACCAGATGTAAGTGGGTACCTTGGGTGCTAAAGTGCTACGGAAGGGAGAATGAGGCGAGCTAATACTCTCTCTGTCCAAGCCAGGTCCCTTAAAATTGTGATTTTTTTTCTGTGACCGCTTACCTTCACCATATGAATTCTAAATGATTACCACAAAGGAGGAGCCTGGATGTTTATACTTCGCATGAGGCCTGCATACGGTGCCTCCATGTGGACTGTGCCTGCCCCGATCCCCTCCAACCAAACCTCTCCAGACTTACATTACATTTCATCAGGAGCTTGAGGCAACACAGAAATAGTAATATTAAAATAATTTCCTATCTAGCCCTTCTATTTAGTATACCCAGTTACGGCAGCACAAAAGGAAGTTAGTTCCCTATGAAAATCGTATGAGTAATCAAAAGTAGTTGGAGGGATCTCTCCCAGATGTACTATGTCTTCACCAGGATCTGTGACAGCTTCCTCTGCCTAATATGTGACAACATGTAACCAGGTGTCATCCTTTACCTCTCACTTTCCTCTGAATTTCAAAGTGTATGAACCCTGCATTGCTGTGTTGGAGGTACAGTAATGGAATTGAGATAATATCATTTCCTCTGTGGAAAGCATCCTACTAACACAGGCGACTTAGTTTTGTGGATAACATAAATAAGGAGCATCTATGAGGTGTTCTTTGACTCCTCGTAGAAGAGGAAGAAAAATGTAAAGAGTGGCCCTTTGTACGTTAACTGCTGTTCTTCGTGGCTTACAAAATCCTACTTTGAAATCCTCAGGGAGGGTTTCCGGTTCAACAGCTAACATACATGCCTGACTTAGTATATGCCCTATAAGCACGAGACCAAGTTGGTAAAGATCCCAAAATCCGTGTCAGTAAGTGCAGATGATTAGGCTACAGTGCCACTTACAGTAAAGGGAATGGTTTTGGCATTTAGGGAACTCTTGTCAATGGCTAACACTTTTGATTCAGTTTTAGGGGTATAGACATGTGTCAGTTTCCATTTTACGTCATTTGGAAAGGAGCTATGAGGGAAAGACCCAGGGGATGGAACTGGGGAAACTGGCAAGAGAAAGAGAAGCTTGGAGGGATGAAGTTGCTGGCACCTTCCTGCTTAACTTTTCCCGGAAGTGGGGGGAGCTACAGGGTCTGAAGTTGCGATTCTTTTGTTCTTTTCTGTAGCTTGCCTTTCTGGTGTTCCATGCTGCTTAGGGTTTCCATCATCTCCTTACTGATTTTTTGAGTTTACCTTCAATTGCTCTCCTCAAAATAGGCTCAGGATGAATATTTTCCTTTGATCCCCTGGTTTTCTCGTGGCAGTGCCATGCCCAGGACACCTGTGTCCAGCCTTCGTGGATGCCATCTCTCCAGGAAGTTTTTACTAAAGTACAGGTACTGAGTAAATGTTAGCAAACCACAGCCAGATTTTCCAATTTCAAATACTCGCTCAAACTTCCACAAAATGTCTGACTGTTGGCAATGCATTTAATCCCTCTGTGTTTCAGTTGCTTCAAACACAATAAGGAAGATAACAAATACTTCTTAGAGCTGTTGATGGACCGAAGAGATACGTGGGAAGCATTCGGAATAATACCAGCCACACCATGCGCTGCCTTTTGTGCAAACTTGTGCTAGCCATCCACAGGTCCTACAGATGCGATCTCAAATCCTATTGCAACTGTCTCTACTCTGCACCAGGCTAGTGCCATAGTTCTAGCTACCATCATCTTATACTTAGATTAGTCTAATATAGAACAAGGTCCTCCCTTTTCTCTCACTTTTGTTAGTTTTTTTAATCAAAGTTTCTCTTCCTACTATTATTAGTGTTATGACAAAACATACATATCTGCAAGGCCACCCTTCAGACGCTTGGAGACAGATGCACTTTTGAAATTAGGGTTTTATATTTTATACTGTTAATAGTACATTTTCCAATTAATATCAGAATACTCTCTTCTAAGATAAGGGCCAGTAACTTTTAACAAAAAATCAATATTAGCATACCCCATCCTACGACTACCTATGAATATGGTGTAAAACACTATATAGTAGTCTAGTAATTTTTTGTCTTTCTTTTAAAAGAGTCTCACTCTTTTTGACATTTTCTCAGTTCATTTAAATTTAAAACACACATGTAAAATATATATTATATATGTGTGTTATACAAGTATTTGTATATCTTTCTGTATATTAAAACGTCATCAGTATGTGTGACTGACTGTACCATAAGAAACCTCGATTCTTTACCTTACCTCATGAGGTCAGCTTTGACAAGTTAATTTGATACCAACATTTTTAATAGATGTGGGTTTTCTCTGCTCTTTTAAAAGAAACAGAGAAGGGTTTAGTAGGTAGACTTTTAAAAATACACACCCCCCCAAAATAGACTGCAGGCCTTGAAAGGAGAAAAATGCATTATAGTCTGGACTTTAAAATAGTTATGTGTCTTTGGCCCTGGAAATCTGTGGAGTTTGTGAATTTATAGAAAGTTTGGGCTCAATTCACAGGGGAAAATCGATGACCGACCCATACATAGAAAGATAATGACCCGTTTTACAGATAAAAGAATTTCCCCTCTCACAGCAGAAGGGATGGGCCTAGTCTACTGCATCTGTTTTCTGTGATGGGTGGTCTGCTTTCTCCAGCAATAGTCCTTGGATCTTTGAATCTGTTTTGCTTAAGATCAGGTTTCTGGCCCTTACCTCATCGACTAAACTAATTTATGGCTGCGTAGTATCTGTAAGGGATTGGGGTGCAATAGGCCTGGAAGAAAAGATGCATCCACAAGCCTTGAGCGCACAGGCATGGATAACTTTGGGTAACTTCAAGTGTGTCCCGAAATTACTGTCTTTTTAAAAGTACAGTTTTTAAATTACGATTTTTTTTGTCTTCTTTTTACCTACTTACTTTTCTCACTGCTTAGACAAAATATCTGACACCCAAAGTTAAAGGAGGAAAGGTTTATTTTGCATTTTGCACATGGTTTGTAGTCGTTTCGGTCTATAGTAGGCTGGCTCCAGGTCAGGCTGGCGTGGCAGAGGGGCCCTGCAGAGAAGAAGCTCCTCATGGCAGGCAGAAGGTAGCAAAGAAGTGAAGTAGCGGAGAAACAGTAAGTGAAAAGAACAAATGTTCACCCTCTTTCTATTGCTTACCCTTCTATCCAGGTTGCCCACCCTTGTAGCAGGTAACACTCACACCACAGTGGGACGCCCTTAATCCTGACAGCATACCATGAATCACTCTCAACATCACACCTTTGATCTCAGCATCACACACCCGAGATCCAACCACCTTCAAAAAGCTCCCCCTATGACTGCATGAGGCTTTGAGGGGACATCTAGGTACAAGTTATAATAGCTGTCTTCATTTTTTCTCTCCTACCTCAGCGCCATCACTCCTCCCCAACTTCAAGCCCTTTTCTTAAAGGATGCGGAAGAGCTGAAAGCCCATCTTCTTACAGCTGCTTCAGGCTGTGGGTGGGGGTATTGACTTTGCCCAGCCAGGGATGAAAGTACCATCCAGACTGATATAGGAGACCTAGGAATACTGGCGTTTGTTCTTATTAACTTGTTGCTAGTGCCTAAGACACAATCTGACACTGTGTTAATTTGTGAATGCAGGTCTTGTAATGTAGAAGACACATTCGTAGAGTTGTTTTAAAATATAATTTTGTTTTAAAAACAGCATAGGTGAACATCAGCTTGACTAAGAGCTGGAGAAATCTGAGAGATATAAAGGATACAAATATGTTAAACATGAGATAAAGGATAAAAGTAAAGTAATGGTGAGTTATCCTCGATAATAGCCTCTATTTTGTCTTGAGATATTTACCCAAATACATCAGGAAAAGCATAAGAATATGTATATTTCTCTTTTCTTTATTAATAAGGAATCCAATTGTTAAATTGTAATAATGGCCTGTTATGGTTGATGCATTGTGTCAACTTGGGGAGTCTAGAGGTTTCGCTAAGTGACAGCAGTTCTGCATCCTGGGGTGAAAAGGACACGCCCTTACCCTTCTGGGACCTTGTTCATTGTGTCAGTTTGAGATTAGAAGGTGAGCCATGTGATTCAGCAGGGAGCCAGGGTGCTTACTTTGTATTCATTCTGAGCCTGGGCAAGAGGAGGGCATGGAGATTATGTGAGAGCTACATTGCTCCTGGGTGGGGAGAGCCTGCTTACAATATAAGGGAAGGAAAGAGGCTTGCTCCTCTCTGCCGCTCCTCCCTTTCACTCTTGTTGCTTTGCTGTTCCGCTGCCATGAACTGTTGCCCTCCGCCATGTGCCACTCTGCCTAGGAGCCAGCTAAGTATGGACTGAAACCTCTAGAAACTGTAAGCTAAATAAACTTCTCCTTCCTTCATTTTGGGCATTGGGTGTTTTGTCTCAGCAACGAGAGAAAAGTAACCAAGACATGACCAAAGAATAAATTTAAAATATCTGTCTTATGTGAACATTGGTCCATTACATACCTAATTATTATAGGATTTAGAACCTGGGGATTGGCCTCTACTTTGTAAAACAAAGAAGTTTGTAATATTTGGCTCTAGCTAACATAGACATACAATGCCTGAAGTAGATAATTGAGAGTTAGCTTATACCATAAATGTAATAATGTTTACTAGCTAGAATGTCTATAGTCACTTTTACCTCCCTAGGCAAACCTATATAAGAGGCTAAATGTTTATCCAAGGGATATTTGAATGCACACCAAAATAACATAATGATAATGTACCATAAGATGGGGAGAAGAACACGTTTGGGAAAAGCTATTGGAACTGGGAATTCAGATCTCTCATGGTTGTAGGTAAGATGTCAGAGGTGTAGCAAGAGACTGCCAGGAGGGGTTGGTACAGTGTTTGAAGCCCCTTTTGTATCTGCAGCAGCTATCATTTTTAATATTATTAATTACTCCTTTTTGGTTGTACTTTTCTGTGGGTGTTTAAGAACAAGTCATAGTAAGACCTGTGCTAATCAAAATTAATCTATCAACATGTATTTGTCAAATGCAGTTAAGCCTCTGCAGGGGTTACTTTTGGGACAATGTGAGGAGACTTTTAACTCATCTAAGTTTTCCCTCTACCATTTGTATCATTTGCCAGGATGAACCACTGTGCTGTCTGACATGATGGCTTTCCGTGAAAGCATGGGGCTATCCTCCTTTCCAGTGATTTTCTTTTACATAGTGTGTACACTGGTTGACTCCTATCCTCTAGGGTCCAAAAATCCCCCTGCTTTGAATGTGGAGTGACAGACCAGAGTTGCAGAGTCCTTTCTGAGGGGACCCATCATACCCTGGGTCCTGGCAGATCTTGGAGATCAAGAGCCAAAGATATTGACTGTGCTCTTAACCCTGTTGTCTTTCTTAGATCTTTGTTCTCTAAACTTCAGTTGTTGAAGGTCAGTTATACTAATCCTGAAGTGAGAAGCAGTAGATCTTAATCCTAGTATGGTCCCTTTTGGATATTGGGTTACTTTGAAATATAGAGTAGGACCAGAGAACAGCTACCCCATCCATTAACCATGGCCAGCATTAGTTTCAGGAATCCACATCCTTTCTATCCGTCCTGTAGGTGATGGTCTAACATCTTAACACAGTGTATGGACTGTCTCTTACAAGTCATACTCCTGTAGCATATCAACAGATGACAGTTATAGTTTCACAAGGAAAACCAAAAAAAAAAAAAAAAAGAGCAAGTAGTATTTTATGATAACAATTGGGATGACATTTTTATACTAGGTCCATTAGGTTCTTTTTGTTATTTCTATAAAAATAGATTTCAATTCCCATTTTAGTATAAAATAACATCAATAACAGGTTACCTCTATCAAGTTACAAAATATGAGATGACATAAAAAAAATCCTTATCAAAATGTATAGTAGTTTTTCTTAATAATGTGTCTTTTCAATCAGAATGTCCTTGTTCATAGATGTACTTTAGAGGTGACTAATATCAAATCTTTAATTATTAAAGTGATGCTCTTGGACTGTCTAGTGTTCAGTCACATGTACATGTTCTAGTCCAATGGGAAAATACAAACATAAGCCTAAGAATAACATTATTACAAACAGTTTGGGGTGAAGACACCAGTGTAGTATTGTGTTTTCCTAAGTTTTATATTTAGAAGATTTCTTCGCTTGAGATATCTAAACATCTGTACTATACCAAGAAGTTGGCAAGAGCTAACATCAAAGCCATGTGTCTTTCACATATATTAACTTGAAAAATAAGTTAATATATATAAAAGACATGTGGTTTTCATTTCTGAGACAAAATTTAGAATCTATAGCTCAATAGTATAGCCATAATCATGTAATTTTTGTGTTTAACAGATCTAAAAGTGTAATAGCACTGACACAAATATTAAATAGCTTTAGATATCTTAGAAGGCTAGGAAATAGTGTTGCTAACCAAAGTCTTATTATGTAAGTCGGGTGTGGTGGTGCACACCTGTAATCCCAGCACTTGGGAGGCTGAGGCAAGAGTATTGTGGTGAGTTAGAGACCAGCCTGGGCTACAAAGTGAGCTCAAGGCCAGCCTGAACTGCATAGCGAGACCCTGTCTCAAAAAGGCAAAAAAAACCAGTCTTATTACCTAGTGTATAAGTGTGTCTCACTTATACAATAGCAAAGTGCCTGTTTAGTCAAAGCCAATAGCTGTAGACCAAGTTACAGATGGTAGGACTGAACTGTACCAAATGTAAAGAGCAAACATGCCAATAATGTGTATTATTTTATATGTTTAATATCCAGATGCGATGTACATTGTATTAAAAAAGAGAACTTGTTGGTTACTTTGAATGCATTAAACTTATGTAATCCTAACTCTATAAACCTAACATTAGACAAAGCTCAGATTCAGAACATATTTTACTCTAAGATTTGTGTACTATTGTATACAAATTTACTCTAAGATTTGTATACTATATATTTCTATCCCATATATATATATGGTGTGCTATAACCAAAGATAATATTCATGCTCATTTAACTAGTTTAAATTGATTATTGAAAAGATCTCAGAACAAGCAAATGCTTAAACTTTAACTCTTAAAACTCAGGTTAAGTAACCAAAAGCCTAACAGCAGAAAAGACAAAAAATTTTCTGAATGGAACACAGAACTTTTGTTTCCTAATCTAGTTTTTTGAAAGCTTAACCAACAGCATTTCATTATCCTAAAAATACTTTATTGCTTAAGACACAGAAGACTCTTGAACTAGCTTTGGAATTACATCCAACTTAATGATATATAATAACTTTTAATGACATTTATTAGGTGGGTCACAATGAGATTCTGGGGAAAACCAGAGGAGCTGCCCAGCAGGGGTGAAAACTGAAGCAACTTGGTTCAGAAATTTGCTGTTTCAGCCACAGAGGGAAGTTTCTTCTGGCAGTTCCTCAGACCCCAGGGCCCTACTTAAGGGGAAAATGTTATATATTACTTGCATCTTAAACGATATAGTAGAATTTGAACTCTTAGCAGTTTTATGAAGCAATCTTAAACCTTTCCTCTTATATGTTAATGACTTATGAAAACACACGTAGTAGATCAAAATATATCAGTCTTTGAGATGGTAAGAAGCCAAGAATACTTGAACTTAGTAACTGATGGCTCAAATATTGTTATATTTATAAGCACTAATCTTATTTATAGTTACTTATAGTTATTTTACATTATGTTCACCAAGATACTAGGCTAGCATAGTTAATATTTTAAACATATATATACATATACATGCATATGTATGTTTTGTTTTTACCAAAAGAAAATAAACCCTAAAGGTTTTCATATTTGAAATACAGAAAGCAATGAACATTATACCTGAAGTCTTTAACAAATTATCCTGATAGGCTAAGCTTAGTGTATGTTAGCAATTTTAAAGGCATCTTTATTTTACCAATAAAACTCATTGTTAGGCATTTAGGCTAGTTTCATGTGTCTACTTATCTATAAGCCAACTTACATAGGCTTTTCAGAAGACAACATTTACCCAGAAGTTAACACACAGAAACATGCTTAACTAAATCATATAAACTCTGTTACAAAACTTATTTGCAAAACTATGTAAACCTTAAGCCTAGCAGTTACCACTCCAGTTTTTAATGTCTAAAGTGAGCTTGGTAACCCTTGAATGTTTGGATAACTCTGTGTATGTGCGTATGGGCGGGGTAACCTAACAGAGCCAGAAATCTGTAAGGAAAAACCAAATTTCAAAAAATCAATAGAAGCTCCACTTTTTTAAATGGAGAAGCAGGCACTTTAGCTAATTATTAAAAATTGATTATAAGGCAGATAGACAAGAAAATAAATAGAATACATGAAGAAATTATACTAATTATATTAAATCAGAGTGCACTTTTAGATGTGGTGGCCACACTATCTCAGGATAATAATCCTTTTCCTTACTTTTAGATTTAGATCTAAAAATAGATCAGAAATAAATAGAATTCTCCCTAGGGAGTATAAATTAGTGCTTCTTATTCTGATGTAATTCGTAACAGTATTTTCTCTGACAGTCCAAACTACCCCGGTTGTGTTGCTGTTTTCTTAGCTAATACCAGAGTTAAGAATCAGAGTAGGAGAGAAGGAGATGGTTAGATGGGATCTTTGTTTATTTCCTGTCCTTTTCATTAAGTCAAGTTTGAGGTCTTATTGTTTTACTCTTTTACTTACATTTAGAAAAATGTATATAAAATTAATAAAAACCCCTCACTTAAAAACTGTCCCAAGTTTGCGAAATACCACTTCAAGGTGACATTTTGGAGACAGATATTCAAGTTATACATAACCTTTTAGGTGTCTGCATGTTTTAAGATCCTTCTTGTATGACTCTGCAAAGAGATAAAGGAAGAAGAAAGATCCTTTCAGATCCTCCACTGAGGGTAAAGAAAGCACCTCGCTCTGGCACCGACATGACTCAGAATCAGTTATGAGGACCCCTATTTCATTAAGAAACTTCCTGTGCCTGGATATCTTCAATTCTTGTCAAAATGTTTATTGGTCAAAAATGTTGCTGCTAGAAACCAACCATTGGAAAGAGTAACACGGAGACGAGAGACATAGTTAGGAAGAAGACTGCGTCCTCCTTAAGGCCAGGACTGGGCCCTTCTAGGGACCAGGCTGGTGGTCTGGAGCGGTATGATGTAAAAGCTAGTGGGTGATAATCAATTTACTATGCTATCAGCCTTGAAAGAGGAGGATTGTCCGTTTCGGGGAGCAGTCCTCAAAAGATGAAAGTGTCTGAGGGTGGAGTTCCGCAGAAATCTGCCCCCCAAGCTTAAGGTAGCAAAGGAGAACAAGGCAAAATGAAGACTGAGGTGCCAAGAGTTTAACCTGCTTTTCGTTACTCATCAGACCTCTGCAGGCCCAAGGGAAGAGTCTGTGCTCCTAGCAAGAGCCCTTGTTACAATGGGAGAGAGTGTGGCAAATGTGCCCCTGCTGGAGAAACAGGAGATGTATTTCCGGTAAATGTAATACCATTTGCAAAGGAAAGGACTGATAAATTACTTCGAGAAACCAGAAGACAAGGGGCCCTGAAGCTCAGAAAGTGGGGGAGGAAAGCGCTTCCTGAGGAACCCTGAGGCACTGACCCACCAGTCTGCAGTTTGTCCAGGTTGCTTTCTAGGTGTGCTTCTTGCCCTTTGTTCTTCCCCAATGTCAGCCAGGAGCTGTTGTCAACATGCCAAAGGCAGAGCTGGGCAACGCTGCACTTCTGTCCCTTTCCAGAGTAGCCACACTGAATACATTGCTTTCTTTCTTTACCACTTTTTCCATTTTGTCTTTTGGGACCAGTGGCTGGATCCGATCTCTTGGGACCCTAGAATCATGCTTCCCTGGCCTAGGCCCCTGGTGACTGACTCAACCTTTTCTGTCACAACCCAGATGTCACTCCTGAGAGTCTCTCTGGCACTTGTTGTCATTTAGATCTTTCTCCTGTTCTCTGTTCACAGAACTCCGCACTTCTCTGACATCTCTCATCCTTGTCTAATCTTTTGCATGTTTGGCTTTTGTCCTCACTTTCACTAATTTAAGCTCTAGGAGTGGAGTGGAGATGTGTAATTTCCCATCTTTGGATTCCCAGGGGCAGCACAAGCCTGGCCCAGGGTCGGCATAAGGGAAATCTGACAGAGCGAAGGAGATGGTCCCACATAAGGAAAGGGCAAGGAGCTATGGGCTGAGACACTGAGTGGAGGCGTGGTTGGCATGGAGGTTTCTAGCAGATGATGTGGGCCATGGTGAGGCGCTAGTCCTTGTCCAGCTTCTGGTTCCTATTCTCACCCAGAACCAAGGGGCACTGGGTCCCAAATGGCATCTGATCAGAGGGCTGTCCCTGTCATCCTGGGCTCCTTCTGCCCCTGGGAGATGAGAGATGAATCCGGGATGCTGGTCTTGCGGAGGCCCCTATTGTGGGCACTTCCTCCCGCGAGAACAGCCTGTGACCAGAGCACCCCTGTTCTCACAGCACGCTCCATGGAGTATGTTAAATCAGAATGCCATTTCTCCAATGGGACAGAGCGGGTGCGCTTCCTAGAGAGACACATCTTTAACCTGGAAGAGTATGCACGATTCGACAGTGATGTGGGGGAGTTCCAAGCTGTAACAGAGCGGGGAGAGTCTGCAGCCAAGTTTTGGAACACGTGGAAGGATGCCCTGGAGCAGGAGCGGACCACAGTGGACACTTTCTGTAGATTCAACTACAGGGTTGTCCAGAGCTTGATTGTGCATCTGAGAGGTGAGCAAGGGGCCTGGGGCCACTCAGAGGGTGAGAAGGTGGAGTGTGCATGGGCATGCCCACATGTGCGTACTTGTGACAGAGAGACAGAGGCAGACAGAGAGATATGAAAAAAGAATGTTTCTCAAGATATCCCAACTTTAGTGTGTCCTTGCTACCTGGATTAAATTCCAGGGTCACCACAATGACCCCTAGTAGACCTGAGGCCAACTCCGAGCAAGCTCACCAGGACTTCTCCCTATGAAGGGATGCGGTAAGGTAGACAAGCAAAGGGGAATACTCTGCCTTCCTGACTGTTCTCTCTGCCTCTTCTCCTCTAGCTGAGCCCAAGGTGACTGTGTACTCTACAAAGACCCAGCCCCTGCAGCACCACAACCTCCTGGTCTGCTCTGTGAGTGGCTTCTACCCAGGCCATATCAAAGTCAGGTGGTTCCGGAACGGCCAGGAGGAAGAGAAGGGGGTGGTGTCCACAGGCCTGATCTGGAATGGAGACTGGACCTTCCAGACCCTGGTCATGCTGGAAACTGTCCCTCAGAGAGGAGAGGTTTATGCCTGCCAGGTGGAGCACCCGAGCTGGAGCAGCCCTGTCACAGTGGAGTGGAGTGAGTGGGCAGCTTCCCAACCTTACAAATGCCCCTCCCGCCTATAAATGGTCTTTCGGGTTTCTCTTCTCCCTACCCCTAAATTTTATTTCTTCCATGTTCTCTCCTTCAGCACCAGTCTAGGGTCAGTTCTGTCGTAGTTTCTACCATACCTGTGCCAGTGGGAGAACTGTATGCATGAGACTGAAAAGCGATTGTCCCTGCTTGAGCCATCCCATGAGGTCACCAGTGAGGTCAGCCCTTTGCCCTTGTCCTAGACCTGCCTCTGGGCTGGGCTTGTGTTTCTGATGCTTTTTCTCCAGGCTGTTCATGGCGATCCCAGAAGGAGAGGATGCAGGGCCCTCCGAGGAGAGGGGAGCCGACCCTCAGCTTTGTCGTCCGTTAGCTCTGCCGTTCTAGACGGGCCACTTAACTGCACTGAGTGACACAGACTTTGTACCTCACATATTATTTCTGGGTTGTGATAGTTTAATGAATTCAGTGCTTATAAGACTTATAACTACTCAGAGTGACTTTTAATCTTATTTTTCTAGGATTGACCAAGTCTGTCTCCTCTAGTGCAAGAGACTTTCTCCAATCTGAAGGCTTTGAAATTCAGTGTCTCTATGAAAGAAGTATGATTAGAACAAAAATCACTAAACCTGGCTTCTTCCCTCAGGGGCACAGTCTGGATCCGCACAGAGCAGGATGCTGAGTGGAGCTGGGGGCTTCGTGCTGGGGCTGCTCTTCCTCGGGGCGGGGCTGTTCATCTACCTCAGGAATCACACGGTAGGAGTCTGTTGGTGCTTGAGATTCTCCATAGATGTGTCTGGGCAAGACATAGGACTTTCCAGGTGTTTTTTTTTTTTCATATCTCTGTGGCCCTATATGAAGCGTTTCTTTCATCAGGTGACCTCAACATTCCCTAGGAATTGAAAGGAGTAGTCTGTAGTCAGCATGTTTATACACAAGGGACTAAGGCCGTGTGTATAAAGAGAAAGGTTAACTGGTGTCTTGGTTACTTTTTTCTTGTTGCTGAGACAAAATACCCAATGCCCAAAATGAAAGAACAAAGGTTTATTTAGCTTACAGTTTGTGGAGGTTTTAGTCCATACTTGGATGGTTCTGAGGCAGAGTGGCACATGGCAGAGGGCAAACTGTTCAGGGCGGCAGAGCACAGCAAAACCAACCAGCAAAAGGGAGGAATAGCTGCAAGCAGCCTCCTTTCCTCCCCTACATTGTAAACAGCCTACCCGCACCCAGGGGTCGTGAACCTCTCACACAATCTCCATGCCCTCCTCTTCTGCAGCCTCAGGATGTTTACAAAGTAAGCACCCCAGCTTCCTGTTGCATCACACAGTTAAACCTCCAGATTCCCCAAGTTGACACAATGTATCAAGCATAACATTCCACCCCTTGTTAACTTGGCAACCAGACACATTTTTTTAAACCAAGGCTCATGTACATCCCTTTATGCAAAAAGCATTTAGTCCATCTGCAAGAGTTGACAAAGTCCTAACAGTTCCAGCACTGCTGAAAAATCCGAGTCCCAAGTCTCCTCCAAGATGTTAGCTACAAGCCCCTGTACAAATGAAAATTAAACACTTCCAACATTTAAAGGCACAAAATAAACATTACCATTCCAAAAGGCACCAACAGAGTAATATAAAGCATTGGGACCAAAGCAAGTCCAAAATCCAGCAGGGCTAACATTTTGTCCTGTAATTCCACATCCAGCATCTAAAGCAACTTGTGGCACGTTGTGAGCTCCAAAGAGCTTGCGTGAGGCCACCCCTATGGCACTTCTGGTGGTTACAGCTCCCACAGCTTCTCTCTTAGGCTTGCTTTGCTCCCTCTTTGCAGCTTTCCTTAGATGATCCACGGTCCTGTCTTTTCTAAACTTCTGAGGTCTCCAGGGCACCTTTTGCTTCACACTCACAGCCTCACATATTGCTCTCTCCGGGGCACACTGCCTGGCCTCCCAGGCCTTCTGAAATCTGGGTGGAAGCCTCTTTAACCTCAGCACTCTTGCATTTTTCTTGCACCTAGAGCCAGGGCCACATGGACGATGCCAAGGTCTGTTGACACCTGGAGCAGTAGCCAAACTTTCCTCTCTCTTGGCCACAGGGGTTGAGTGCATGGATTGCTGGGCACACTGAATCCAATTCTGAGGAGCAAATTTTCTATGTCGTCTCCATTCTGGAACCTGGTGTGGCCGCCGCCGCCATTCTGGAACATGGCACTCTTTGGCTTCCTTCTCAAGGCGAGGTCTTTCACCTTTGCAGTTTTGAGGCTGCAAAGGGTGGAGACTTGCTGCTTGTGATGCCCTCAGGTCATCTATTTCATTCTCTTGTTCCTTCTCAGCAATAGAGATCTTCTCAGCCTTATCTTTGCAATCCACAGCTTTACTGAAGTTTCCTCTCTGGCCAAACGCACAACATTTTAAATCATCCTGCTGGGCTCTTTTCTCTTGATTGTCAATATAAATCTGGCTAAAAGCTGTCAATAATAACCATGCCACTGCCCCAACATTCGACTGCCTTGAAATTTCTTTTGCCAGATGAATCAGTTCGCTGCCAGCCTTAATCTCTGTCTTAGGCAAAGTCTCTGGACACGAGCAAAATGCAGACAAACTTTCTGCCAAGCCATAACATACATCATCTGGAGTCCAACAACCAATGCAGTCCTTCCCATCAGAAACCTTCCAAATCCAGTCTTTACCGGCAGGATTTTTAACAGCCTTCTGGTCTTCCGAGCTCTGACCAAAATCTCCCATACAGAACAGCCGAAGGCATTCCAGTGCTTCCCTTTCAGGCGACATCTCTGAACCTTTCCAAACTCTTCCCACAAGCAACTTCCAAAGGTTCTTGAAACACATGGTCAGGTATAGCCACAGCAACAACCCCACTCCTAGTACCAAATTTTGTCTTGGTTACTTTTTTCTTGTTGCTGAGACAAGTTGACACAATGTATCAACCATAACAACTGGCCTGGAAATCCTGGCTCTGGCACAATGGGAAAGTAACAAGCTACTGAGCACTGGGTCCTGGAGGCAGAAGCTTCCTCAGTCACTCGTGCTTGGTCTGTGCTCCCCTCTCTGGTGGCTGGAGTGAGTTGTGTGAGAGAAACCTCACATGGCACATGCAACCCTGGGGACACTGCTTGGGGGCAGGCTCGCCTCCATGTCCACCCCACCTTGCCCAGGAACCCCTGGAACTCAGCTAACAGTAGCTTCCTTTCAGCCTTCTCAGAGGCAGATGTGCTCTTCCTACAAGGGGTGAAAATTGTGACCGCACATGGGAGGGAAATAATGGGAAAGGCATTGAATTCTAATTTCTAAGCAGGCAGTTGGTGTTAAACCTCTTCCTTCCACTCAACAAAAAGTCTGTTCTCTGAAGTGCAATGGCTCAGGGAGACCTTCTGTCTTCCTCTTCTCTGGCAGTGTTGTCACAAGAGGTCCTGAGAAAGGAGAGAAGCTGTATGCAGAGTGAGGTCTGGAAACACCGCGGTCCTCTGTCTCTGCAGGACTCCTGAGCTGGAGTGAAGGTGAAAACCCTGAAGGAAGGATTTATGTCCCTGCCAGACCAGTTGTGGCAGGCTTCCTGCTTGATTCTCATTCTTCCACAGGGAAAGACTGTCACAGGACCTGGTTCCCCTGCTTCAGTGACCCCTACCAACGTGTCCTCCCTAACAGCTTCCCCCACCCCTGTCCCTGAACAGGAAGCCCCAGTACAGACTGAACGACTTCATGTTCTGCTGGCTCTTTTGTGTTAAATTCTGACCTCCTCCCTTGCCTCTGAATTCACATTATGCCATTTTACTTTGGTAAATTTTTCTCAAATAAACATAGATTGAAAAATCATTTGCTTTATACAACTTTAAGGGCAAAAAAATAGAAAAAAGAGAACAAAATTATATTACAACAATGACTTTCATTTGTGTGAGGTATTGTACTGGTTAAACAGATTGAGCTATCTTTTCCCAAATGTCTACATATAACATACAACATGTTCTATAACATAGATATATATGTGACTTTTGCTAGTTGGTTAAAATAATTTTTAACAATTAGATAAAAATTATAGTGCTTAGCAATGCAAAATAGACTTATGACAGTTGAAACAAACTTGAAGAAAAGTTGATAAGAAACAAGCTAAAAATATAAAACCCCTTAATTGCAAATTAGTATATGGATCTGAATTCACAGACTTCATTAATGTGCTTGTGTAAAGCATCTGAATTGGTTTCAGAGAAAGGCAGGTGAATTGTTTGAAAAAGAGAATTCTGGTTCATATTCCACTTGACTAGTCAGTCACAAATCTAAGTAAATCAAAAAGCAAATGACCAATGGAAAAATTTATTTCAGGATAATAATTGAACACAATTTCTCCACTGACATATACAGCCCTGATATTATTTTTAAGTGATTCAAAGTCTAAATTATGACCATTTTATTTTGAGTGACAGTGTTCTATGGTGTCTGCAAAGTATATTTTCCTACAAGAACTTATAAGTGATAATTACATCTGTGCTGTTAAATCGTAGGGTTGCAAATTTACCCTGCTTCTGTTCCTCCAGATAAAAAAATTTTTGTCTCACTTTATCTGAGATTTGTGGTGGGAAATTGTAAGGAAGAATTAAAATATATGGAACAGATATTTCAGTCAAGATGCTTAATAAAGCAAATACTAAGAAATCCAATCTAATTGCCTCTAATCCAAGATGGGGGACCTCAGGGACTTCTTATTTCAGGGGTGAGTGGTACCTCCAATGAGCCTGGAACTTTTAGGGCATTTCTCCACCATTGAGCCGCATCCCTTGTCCAACAGAAAACTTTCAAATATCCCTGTGGACTTGTGTGATGGACTGAAAACTAGAGGTCAGCTGAGTGTGGTGGTGCAGGTCTGCAATCCTAGCATTCTGGGACACAAAGGCAGGATGACTGCAAGCTGGAGCCTGTTCTAGGCAACTTTGTGACTTAGTGAGACCCTGTCTCAAAATAAAAAGCAAAAAAGATCTGGGGATACAGCTCATGCAAAGGCCCTGGGATTAAACCTCAGTACAAATAAAAAAAAATCCCCTTAGCAAATAAATGTTTTCTTCTGTCAGCTGCATCTCTTCAAAAGTTTTGCTGAATTTATGGTGGTAGTATGGAAACTTGGAAGGCACACATAGCAGGAAAAACCACTAAATTTCGTGGCAAAAAAATCATCAATAAACAAATGCAGACATAAACAAAACATTCAGGGCTGGGGATATAGGTCAGTGGAATAAGCACCGGCCTGGCAAGTGCAAGGTCCTGAGTTTGATCCCCAGCACTGAAAAAAAAAAAAAATTCAATCACCTTCACTTAATTGGACTTTCTCACTGACAAATATATTCATGGCATTCAACATCCAGTAATTACAGAATTTATATTTCCTTAAATTGCACCAAAGATTCTCAAATTTGAATATATACTATGGATATAAAGTTAGTTGCCAAAACTTTCCAAAGACCAAAATCATATAAAATATAGTGTCCACACTCTTATCAAATTAGAAATCCATAAGACAGAAAATCACCAGTATTTGTGCAATTGAAGAAACACACTTCTCAAGGTATAGTAGGTCAAAGAAAAAATCAGGAGGGAAATTCTAAATAATTTAAAATTAAAAAATTGTAATGGATTTTCAAATTTTGATATGTAGTGAGAAAGTCTATGTAGGGAAATATATGTTTAAATTCTTACATTATAAAAGAAAAAATATAAAGTCAGTCAAGTACTTGAGCATTTAAGAATTTAAGAAAATAGGTACATTTAACACAAAAAAGAATGAAAATATAACTAAATGATATAAAATTAACAACTTTGAAAATAAAGGTATAATAAAAATAAAGAAATTAAGATTTCTGTGTTAAATAAAGTATTTGCAAAACTAATAAGGGGAGAACATCCAAAACATGAATTTTGAACTTTTGGAGTGAAAAAGATAAGATTCCTGCAGGTCCTACTGCATTAAAAAGACACCAAGAGGAAGATACAAACAATTTTGTACCAGTATATTTGTCTGCAGAGATGAAAGTATTTGAAAAAGTACCTTTTAATAAATCACCACCACTGTTAATGAGTTCTGCTGGTTTAAAATTACAGTCGTGCTATGATTTCTCAGGAATCTGGGAGTTGGTTGAGTTTAGCAGTGTGTCTCTAACCAGGATCGTCTCTTTCACATGGTTGCAGCCAAGCAGAAACCAGCCCCGGGTCCTCCAGAGTCTCAGCTTGGACAGTGAGATACTCTCCCTACATGTGCTTCTGAGGCCTATGATGTGGCCTGTGTTCTCCTATCAACAGTGAAGACGGGTTTCTTGGGTGAGGGCTGAGCTTCCCAAGAACCTTTTTATTACTTTTTCAAGAGGACAAAGTAACAGCTGCAAGACTGCTTGAGACCTGCACTTCAGAAGCTGTGGGGAGTCACAGGGTGTCAGTCAGCAGGGCCCACGCAGATCTAAAGGGATGTGACATACCACCCACCTCTTTGAGGTGGGTAACAAATGGCTGGCACCCATTGAAGTCTGCCCCACATAACTTCTCCAAACTGGCAAAAATATTAACAGTTTCCATTGTCCTCCATCTCATAAGGACATTGTAGCTTTCTCAAATATCCTTCAAATGAAATTAAAGGATCAGTTTGCTTCAGTGTTAAATCCTGGGAAATATTTTCAATTTATCTGAAATTGGATTTTTTTTGATAATTTGAGTAGGCATTATGGCAAATTTTCTCATGAATGTTCAAACAACCAAGGAGTATCTACTGAGAGGACTATCCTTGTTGGTCTGTATGGCTATAAGAGGTCAGAGCACTGTCTTTGGAAGAAGATCTTGTTCTAGAGTCTCAACTTCATTCTCTCGTCTAATTTGTCTACCTTTGAGACTATGCTATGCTGAGTAACATAGCAATATAGTAGATCTTGTTATGTTTCGCTGCATTTTGTCCAGTTGTGTTATTTCTCAGAAAGTTCATTCTCTATATCTAGACCTTAGCATTTACATGTGAAGTTAAAGTATAGCTTGATATTCCATATATCCCTAAAAGAAACAGAAGAAATAAATAGACAGTGAAATAAGCCAGCACACAGTAAGCCACACCTTGATACTCCATCGGATTTTCTAAATTCAGATTCTATTAGGGTTAGCTGACATTTTAAAAATATTTAGTCCTATAATCTCCAAATTCATTGTTTTCTCCATTTATTTAGATATCTCTTTCTTCCCATAATATCCTACAAATTTCAGTGGAGAAATATATTGTTGTCTCTTATTTTTAAATTTCTACTTGGTCCAGTTATACCTCTCCAGAATGTCTTCCTGAAACAGTTGAAGGTATCAGTTCACGACGTGTACGTACCCGAGTGTATACTAGTGCAATTCACAGTAGCTAAAAGATGGAAACAGCCTCGGTGCACTTAAACTGGTGAGTGCACATAGAAAGTGTTGTCTAAACACAATGGGTATTATCCAGAAAGAAGGATAGTAGAACCATTTGTAGGAAAATTTCATTTTCTCTGCTACCCTACACACTGAAATATAGATGACTTTTCACCTCAGAGTTATTTCAGGGCTATGGTATTTAAGTGTATTTAGTGCATAGACTTCTTGTTTCATATCTAAATCTCTCTTTCCACAACTGGCCAATTCTACCTCTTCTAGTGCAGGCTACTTCCCCTGATCTCAAAGCTCTGAATCTGAGTATCTCAATGAGGGCAATTGGATTTGGGACATTAATTACTAAACCTGCTTGCTTCTCTCAGGGGCACAATCTGGATCCGTAGAGTAAGATGCCAGCGGAGGGGTGGGGGGGCTTTGTGCTGGGTCTGCTCTTCCCTGCGGTGAGGATATTCATCTACTTTAGAAGTCAAAAGCTAAGGAGCTTGTTGGTGCCTGAGACTCTCCCTAAACTTTGGGGGAGGGGATAGGACTTTTCTGAGGTTAGTTTTCACCATATCAGTGGCCTTACAGGAAGACTTTCTTTCATCAAGAACCTCAAGCTTCCTACAAATTTAGAAATCAGTGGTTTATTTTTACTTGTGTTGAAACCTACAGGGTTGTGGCGCATAAAAATAACAGAAAGGAAAACGAGCTTTACATTTAGGGCAAAAGCTGAAGAGCTACTGAACACTAGATTAGTGAGACCAAAGCTTCATGGGTCACAAGCTCTGAGCTGGTGCTCCTCTCTCTGCCCTGTCTGTTGTGAGTTATGCTGTGACAGAAATCTCAATGGGCAGAACTGAGGCTGAGGACATGGTCTTTGGGAGGCAGATTCATCTCCACGTTGTTTAAATACATTCTTGCTCTCCCTTTCTCAAGGACACTGAACTTCCGCCAACAGGTAGTGTCCTTTAACTCTCTCTCAGAGAGATTTGCTTTCCGTACAGTGGATGGTCAAAGTGATAAGACACAAGACAGAAGTACGGGGGAAGGTCAGGATCCAATGTCTGACGAGGCAATCTGCACTCAACCTTCCGTCCACTTAGTAGAAGGCCTGTGCTGTGGAGTAACTTTGGCTCTGGAGACTTGAGAACGTATCTCTCTTCTTACTGCAGTGCTGTCATGGCAGGTCCTGCGAAGGGAAAGGGGCCGTGTGCTGATTTGGGTCTGGAAGCACCGCTGTCTTCTTCAGGACTCTGAAGTGAAGAGAAGCACTAAGGCCTTCCGATTATGGACTGAAACCCGAAGGAAGGCTGGGTGTCCCTGCCTCCTCCATTCTGGGACAGGCTTCTCTCTCGGCTCCCAGTCTTCCATCCTGGAGCTGGATGCTTCCTGGTTCAGTGATTTAGTTACTTTTCTCATTGCTGAAATGAAATACCCAAGGTTAAAGGGGAAGGATTTATTTAGCTCACAGTTTGTGGGGGTTTCAGTCCCTAATCGGCTGGCCTTAACGCGGGTGGCATAGCAGAGCGGCAACCATTGATGGCTGTGGAAGATACCAAAAGCGACAAGAAAGGAAGGGGGAGTAAGCCTCTCTCCTCTCTTATGTTGTCTGCAGGCTACCGGCCCTATGGCAGGTGGAGCACTCGCACCTTTAATCCCAGTATTAGACTATGAATCAATCACAGACTCTGGATCCAGCCACCTCCAAAAAGTCAGCCCCTCCCATGACCACATAAGCCTTTGGGAGGACTCCAGACACAAACCGCAACACTGAGCATGCAGAACATGCCCTTCCTGATGGGTTCTGCAGCCCCTCCTCCTCCAGTTCAGGCCACAGGACCGGTTTTCATGCTCTCCTGGCCCTTTTGTGTTCAGTGCTTGCTGCCTCCCTTGCATTTGAACTCACCTCGTGATACGTTACATTACATTTTCCTCCAATAAACATGGAGTGCAAGGTCATCTGCTCCATATAGTTTTGAGGAAAAGAAACAGAAAAGATAAAGAGAGAATAATATTACAATCCCACAGTGATTTTCATTTGTGTGCGATCACTCTGGGAGGAGATGCCCAGGTTGAACTAGCCAGTCTTCAGTGTATCGTGCCGTATACCATAAGTGTACATGGTTTTTATTTTTGCATTAAAAATTAAAGTTTAAAAAGCCAGTACCTAAAATATCAACACATATTCTATCTATTGAAACAAACTTGCTTTAAAAAACTCAGGGAAAAAAGCTGAAAAAG
This sequence comes from Dinomys branickii, assembly GCA_004027595.1. Taxonomy (NCBI): domain Eukaryota; kingdom Metazoa; phylum Chordata; class Mammalia; order Rodentia; family Dinomyidae; genus Dinomys; species Dinomys branickii. The sequence goes on along the minus strand of PVLD010005152.1, from coordinate 28,692 downwards.
TAAACGAAAACTCTCCTTTGGCCCTTAACTCATAGATTGTATGACTAACTGGAAACTAAACTATGGATGTAAGTGCATAGACTTCATTCATATATTATCATAAACTGTGGATGGATTTCCAGGAAAGGCATGGGAATTGGTTGAAAACATAGAGGGTTATGCTGTTGTAATTTGTCAGAAAAGTCACTTACCAGTATAAGTCAGAAAGGAAATAATCAACTCAGAACTTTATGTCACAGACATAATCTTCACTGTCACAAATAGTGCCTCTTTACTTACAGGCAAATTCAAAGTTTATTCTACACATAAGATCCAGAAATTCTTGATGGAGCTAAAGAAAACTTGTAAGAAACTTACATCATTACTACCCTATTATAAACTTCATAAACTTTTTCCTGGGTTTGGAGAGAATATTCAGACATAGGTGGGGTAACGGCTTGCCTACCCAGTGTATCTTGGGAAGCTCATGCTTAATCTCTGTTGAACTTTGCAGAGGTCTTCAGAAGACACTAATTAATGTGGTGATAGAAACCCGCTTTCCACTGGGCCTCAGAACAAAGATTACAGGGCCACCCAGATGCTAGAAGCTTAGCATTATAAGAGTATCTTCACTAAACTGTTATACAAACATATCAAAATGGAATTCCCAAAAGTTTCTGAGGGGACTGGGATTTATACCTGGATATAAATATAAGGTCTGGAGAGTCAATAAAGAAAGGTCTATCAGCAGAGGGATAGGAGGAGAAACATACATGATCAGAATATGTTACATGCAAGTATGAAAACCCCACATTGAAATCCAATATTTTATAAAATGAATATGTACTAATAAAATACATTTTAAAAGGGAACTACCATTTTGTGCCCATGAGTTGACAAAAAGAAAAATTTTTAAATGTCTTAAAATAACTATTGAGACCGAGGATAGAGAGAAGAGGTCAGGCAAATTAATCAGATAATATTTTTGGAGAGGGGAGAAGGGGAAGTTAGTCTGTTAATAGTTCAGGTGAAACCAAGAAATGGACTCTTCATGTTGAAACCTTGATTTAAATCACACTGGGCCAACCACTGGAGCACAGCACCTTGTTTACCTCCGAAATGTCCAGGCTGCTTATCCCAGTCACTGCAGACACATCAAGCATGACTCCTACCCCAAGGATTTCTGAGCTTCATGTAAACTGTATACTATACACTATATATTATGAATTGTAATCAGTGGAAGTTCAAAGTACATACTGCTTTCTTTCCCCAACATTTATAAAAATACTGTTGTTACTATTGTTATTTTTTTTCCTTTTGTGTATGGATCAGTGACCTGCTTTGTATTTTAAGTGTCAGATCAGTGGCTGCCTTCTGAAAACTCCTGAGAATATCCTGAGCACTGGACAAGGGGCAGACATTCTACACTGTGGTGTGATGACTTGTGTCTGAAAGTCCCCCCAAAGCCTCATGCACTCATACGTGGGGCTTTTAGGAGGTGGCTGGATCGTGGGTGTGTACTGCTGGATTAGGGCATGTGATACTGGCATTAAGGGTGTGTGATAACTAAATTGGTCTAGCGTAGTTCTGGGTGTGGATAACAGAAGCCTCGCCTTGGGTGTACCTAGAGGCTTGTAGCCTGGATGCGCTGTACCGCTTTGCTGCTTACTGACCTCTATCTGCCCTGCCATGAGCTGTTTCTTCTCTGGAATGCTCTTCTGCCATGCCACCTGCCTTCTAGCTGTCTAACTATGGACTGAAACCTCTACAAACTGTAAGCTGAAGTAAACACTTCCTCTTTAACTTGTCGGTTTCAGGTATTTTTGTCCCAGCAATGAGAAATTAACTAAGACAAGAAACTTGCTGAGTACTCCATAGCCCACTTTCCCATGATGTACTGCAACCCTTTAGGCTCATGACAATTGAGTCCCGTTCTGTGGGGACTGATAGGCCTCAAGGTATGTGTAATGCTACAGATCACCACCTCTGCGCTATTCAGCAAATCTGTATTCAGTTTTTACTTGTTGGTTCTCAGGTGCTGTGACTTAAAATTTAAGTATAAACAAGCCCGTGGCCTCATACATCAAAGTCAGAGACTGCAAAATAATGTCTGTACTAATAACCACTTTGTGCCAGAAACCAATTTAGCCTATTTTCCTCAGGAAATAAGCCATCATTGACACTTGTCACACACAGCAGACGAGAACGGGGCTACTTCCCCCGCGTGCAGAGATGCAGTTTTACCCAAAGCTTACACATGGGATGATGGCTTGGGGGCACTTTGCATATTATTTTGCCTGAACTGATCTTATATTGAATAGTATTAAAGATATAGACCATTTAAAGCAGCACATATTTGTAACTCATAAATGTATACAGCATACAGGATTTAATTCCTAGGCTTCAGCCATTGAACCACTCTCTGGACCATGGGCTGTAGGAATTTTGGAAATACTAACTTTTGTCACAAGGGAATTGTATGGAGCCATGAGTGTCATTCTTGTCATAGATGCAAATTTTTTCATTTCAGTAGAAGTGTAATGATAGAGATGCACTGACTACTTTGAAGGAATTGGAATTCCTATGCAATCATTGGCCCAAATTACATGAAGAACTGTCACTCATAAAAAGTAGTTATATTAATATGCATAGCCAAGATGAAAAATGATTAAAACAATTTTAATATAAAGGACATTATTCTCTTTAGCAACTAAATATGAATAATGTAATATAATAACACTATTATGGCAGTTAAGCTTGGCAGTTAAATTTTATAATTCAGTTCAACCTAGAATATACAATGTCCTAACTTTGTATTCTCACAGGAGTTGTTAAATCACCATTATTTATTCTCTCCACATATGGTAATGAGTTATCTCCCTTACTCTACTGAGGTGATTATAAAATTTTTAAAACTATGATACATAAAAAGCCATAAGGAAAATTCTGAGTGAAATGTAAAGTTCTCAGAACTCACTCAATAGATTTCAGTAATTTTCACTGCAGTATGATGACTCCTGCCAGTAGAAATGTTGAAGCACACAGAGAATGACATTGTCAGCACTGTGGTAGACTGAATTAATGCTAAATTGTGTACATGTAGTTGTCATTTAAAGTCCACTCTGAGTCCGAGACTTTAAATTTACATTAATACTATATATATATATATATATATATAATTATCTAATAGAATTATATTTTTAAAATTATATGATCGCATAAAATGATGCAATTCATAATTTTTTCATAGTATTCTATGTCCTGAAAACGCTATAATATATTCATTAACAAAATCTTTTCATATCTTTTCTTCAGATAAAGTGGGAGGAAAAGAAAGATAAAGAATCATGTCCTTAATAAAATGAGGAAATCATAATAGGAACCAGGACCAAGGGATTGAATACCCACATAAAATATCAATTGTCCTGGGGTTTTGTGTCAAAGACTGACTCTGAATCAACAGAACTGGCTCATCAGAGTGGATGGATCCCAAGTGCTTCAGTTAAAAGTGGATCAAACCTTTGAAATATTAAATTAAAACAACCCTTTTAACGAAGGGTAGTCTAAGTTTCAGAAAAGGATCTTCGTTCTGAATCTCTGACCACCAACTGATGATGTCATGCATCTCTGATGCTGATTGGCTCTTCAACACTGAATTTACCCAACCCAGCACCACGTGCATGAGCACCTTGCTTCTTAGTATTTGGGATGGGGGACGAGAAGAGTCATCAAGCTCGCTGAGTGAGATCTGCCTGCTCCTCTCCCACCCAGTTCTCTCTTCTCTTCCAGCATGGTGTGCAGGCGGCTCCCCAAAGGCTCCTGTGTGGCAGCTCTGACAGTGACACTGACGGCGCTGAGCCCTCCTGTGGCTTTGGTCAGGGACACGCGACGGAAGTGCAGCCCTCAGGTGCTGAGCCGCTGTGTGTGGGTGGGGAAGGAAGGGAGCTCGCATTCTCACTTTGTCAAGGGCAGGTCCCTTGCACAATTCTGACAGCTCTTTTCTGTGACCACTTATTCTAATCGTATGAATCTCAAGTCATTTCCTCAAAGGAGCCCTGATTCTTGTCCTCTCCATAAGATCTTCATATGGGGCCTCAATATAGTCCATTTCCAATACAGTCCAACTCTACTCTGAAGAAAGCTCTTCAGCCTGACATCGGATTCTCTCAGGGGTTTGAAAGAACTGAACATAATAATGCTAAGTTAATTTCCTGTTCAGCACTTCCCTTTACGCTGTTGAGTTATGCCAGGAAAAGGGAAGGTTTCCCTGGAAATTTTATGTGGCGTGAAAGGGAACCGCAAGGGCTCCCCTGGAAGAATCTCTGATGCTGCCGCTGCCTGTATATCATGTGAGGACGCAGCAGGAGGTGTCTTTTGTTATCTTTTCTTCCCTGCACTGTAATGCTTTTGAAGCCCGTGCTGCTGTGCTGGAGGCGCTCTGATGAACTCGAGGTTCAGGCGCTCTCTTTCTCCTGTGGAAAGTACCCTGTGCATGACACAGAGCAGTAACTGCTCAAAATAACCCCACAGACAAGGAGCAACTATAGGTTGTTCTTTGGTTCCTTAAAGTACTGAAACCATCTTCTAAAAACCTAGCAGTTTAGTTTTCACAGTGATCTGCATTGGAACCTTTTTACCCTGCAGTGTATCCCGTATCTTGCGCTTCTCTGAGTTGTCCCTATTAGAACAGATTCACAAGTGGAGGCGAAGTATATGAAATTCTTCTGTAGATTAAAAGTAGTTAAAGCCATCCATTTCGTAAGGCTCACGGTATGTTCCCTTAGCAGGGTACAGAGCGTCAAAGTTGACGTCTATGAAACTGAAATGCAATAAACAAGGGAATTTGGTCTCTCGGAGTCTTTTTCCACACTTCCCGGGTCTCTTCATTATTCCTTCCGTTTCCCTTAGTTAGTTTGTGAGATTCCCTCCACTTACAGCTTCCCCCTAATTCTTTCCCCCAGGTATGTCTTGATTTTAAAAGGCAAGATTTATACGATCTGAAGAGAAACCAGAGTATTGATTTTAAATTTCTTATATGCAGTCCAGTGTTGAGGGTTCAAAATGCATGTGCCTATTTGTTGAATCGCCTCGTGGAAGAAAGTAGAAAGGCAAGAGAGAGAGGGAGACACACACGCACACAGAGGAGACTGGATTTTATAACAACCCCACATACACAAATGAACTTATTCCTATTATAAAGACATTAATCCCTTTATGAGCACAGGACCCTCAGGATGATATCATTGCTTAAATGCTCCCCTTCCAACACTGTTGCACTGGAGTTTATAAGACATACCCTTTGGGTGACACGTTCACCCCTAACATTCTGTCCCTTGCCCCTCAAATTCATAGTTTTCTCCCACACAGAACAACTCATTCTATATCAACAGCCCCCAAAGCTTAACCTTCGAAATCATCAAGTCAGAACTCCGAAGACCAGAATCTTATCTAAATCACACATAAGTGAGATTCACGATGTGGTGAATTCCCATCCAGCTGTGAGACTCTGAAATTACACAGTTTTCTACTTCCAAAATACAGTGGTGGACAAGTACAGGATAGATATTACTGCTGTCCACGGGAGAGGTAAGCAGGACCAAAGGGTTAACTGACACCGCCTAATTGGAAAAGCCAACTGGGACATCGTTAAAGCTGGTAACAGTTCTCTTTGCCTCCGTGTCTCTCATCCCACAGGGCTTCAGGTAGCTCTGTCCCTATGGGCTGCAAAACGGAGTCTACCTAGCAGCTTTCAAGTGGCAAATTCATGCCTAAACTATCCAAGGCTAGATCTGTATATGTGGGCCCCTGTACTTCTGTGGTCGCAGGGACTGACCCTCAGCTATAAGTTCCTAGACATTGCCTTGATGGGGGCTCTATGGTGGCCTCCATGAGATGGTTCCTCTTCACATTGCCTTGGTGAACATTCTGGAGTGGCTCCGGCCCTTTAACAAGTGTCTTCATGGGTTCCCAGTCCAGCCTATGCATCCTTTGAAATCTGGGTGGAGACCACCATGGTCCTACAGGTCTAGTATTCTGTGCACCTGCAGAACTGGCACAGATTGGAGACACTGAGGTTCACAGCTCACACAATCCGCCTGGTTGGTTTGAATCACAAATTGACCCCCTTGAGCTGTGAAGGATAAGGGTACTGGAATTCTCAGAGCAGAATCCCAAGACAGCACAGGGTAGTAAATGCTGAGATCCCATGGGCCCTTCTGTGGAAACCTTGTCTTCCAGAGTCTCAGGACCATTCTGCCATTGTTTTAATAACAGAACCTGGCTCTCATCTACCTGTCTTGACTTCTTTAGTGAACACTAGGCCGTACCATTTTCTTCTCTTCTGAAGATTACTTTTTTTTACATGGCTATGGGTGAGAACTTCCCAAATACTGCCATTTTGCCTCAATTTGAACATAAATTTTGGCTTTCGGTTCCTTCTGTCTTCTCTCATTTTACTGTAAGCAAATGGCCAAATAAATCCTTTCAAGAACTGAGGGGCACTTTATTGGTGAGACAGTATTTTTGCAACCTAGCTTAGTTCATTGCTTTTAAGATTCATCTTCCACAAGTCATAAAAGTCAGACTGCAGACATGTACCAAAGAAGAGGGAAGGGATCAAAAGATGGGTAGAGGGGGAAGGGCAAGAAGGGAAAAGGGATGAAATAAAAAAATTCAGATGTATTACATGTAGCAACTCTCTACAAGGAATGTAAATATTGTACGCTACAAACATGTATTAATACATAAAAATGTAAAAATAAAAGAAGCTGAAGGTGAGTGAATTTTAAATTAGGATAATACATTTGCACACAGATAGCAAAAGAGCTTCTGTCACTGGGAACATTTGACAAGTTGTCCGTGAGTTCAATTCCTGTGCCGTTACTTCTGCTGCAAGAGCAGCAGCGTGGTGCTAACAGAGGGCGGTGATAACTGTGGCATTTGGTGAGGTTAACCGTGAAGGGAAGAGAAGGGGGCTTTGGGATAATGGTATTTTCCATTCAGAGCCGAGACTTTGATAAGGAGAAACCAGAGGGGCAGAAGAAGAGGAGGAGAAAGGAAATCAGGCCAAGGACTAGTAGAGTGTATGCTATATGACTTTCAGAGGGTGATAAGCAAATATGTGTGTGTGAAAGCACGTGCACGTTTGGGGACCACAAAAAGAAAAAAGAATCATAGCAATAGAGAAAAGTCGGTTAAAGAGGATCCTTGAAATCTCAACTGGTTGCAGATGTATGCCCTCCTGATATCGGGCTTCTGGTCCACTTGAACTGTCATGTGCTTGTCGTCCTTGTTGATTGACTCTGGTCAGCTCGATCTCAGCATCAGCAGTGGAATGAGGAGTCCATTTGGGAGTTCAGCTGAGACTCTTTAAAAAGTCAGAAATATGATCTTTTGCAAAAGACAAGGAGACCAAGAGATGGAGGAAGGCGGGAAGGAGAGGGGGGAAGCAGATGATAAAAGAATTAAGATGCGTTATGGGCATGAACTAAATTTCCACAATGACTGCAATAACTATGTAATGCATACATGTGCTAATGAAAACTCTAAAATTAAGAAATATGAAAGAATTAGAAATATTAATCCATGTAATTTATAGGGACATGGGGCTGAAGTGTCTTAGAGTTGGTGTCATTTCCAATAAGTATAATCTGCAGGCCTCAGACTGTGAAGCCTCCTAGGAAGACATTGTTGAAGGAAGCTTTAACAAAATTACCATTATGTTGTAGGGTGGTGATGAGCTCCCTGTAGTAATGCCTGAGACCCTTGTTGATGAGCACGGTTAATTTTTTTCCATCCAGGCACAAAAAAAAGACTAGCAATAATCTCAAAAGGAGAATTTTTTATCTTCTTAGGCGAGTGAACTGATAGTGAATAAAACTAAAGGAAGGGCCTTAGACTGTGGTAGACTGAATGTTGCACAATTTTTGTGAACTGAATCTTACTGTTCCACTGGTTCGTTACACTAGCCTCCAGAATTGAAGATGATAAACCCAATAAAAATGCAGTGAGATAGGCCAGACATCACAAATACTTTGTATAATTTAGCCTTTAAAATGTGTCCCTCAATCACTATATTTCCAGAGAACACCCTCTGGCAGTAAATTTTCTCTGTTAAAGCCTTAGCTACTGCTATGGCTGTGAGCTGATGGCAGGGGAGAGCCTCACCCCAATGGGAAAACATACAAATAATGAACAGCATGCACGCACAGCCTTGGGGAGGAGGGAGTTGAATGAAATTTACTTGAAATACCTTGAAAGGACCATTGAGAAGGGGACAATGACCCATGGAGTCACGAATGGCTTTCCAGGACTATATTATGGACAGATTTAACAACATTGGTAACCCTGCTAAGCAATAGTGGGTGAGGGCCTGCAACAATACAATTTTCCCCCATTGGAACATCTTGTCAGTATTCCAGTGAGTCAAATAATGAATAAACTATAAAATTTCTTTTTGTAGGCAAGTTGGGAAACTGGGGCACCATATGGGTCCATTCAAAGATTTCTCTTTTAACCAAACAAACAACTCAATTGTGCCCACTTCCCCCTCTCAGCCACAGAGGAAGTGCCTTGGGTCTTTATTTGCCTATGATATAAATCTGGACCTCAGGAGATGATAGAGGTTGAAGAGCTTTTAGACACCAGGCCACGTAGGTACTCTTAGAAGACAGCTGCCTTGGCAGTGACATCAGCTACATTATTTCCTCTATGTTCTTCCATGTGGGCAAAGTAATGACCCTGGACTTTAAGGAACAGAGAGCTCTGGTATGAAATACCTGGTCCTCATTTTTTGTTTGTTGTTCTGAGGAAGTCAAAAGTCCTCTCTGCTTCCAAACTATATCAAAGTTACATGCCACTGCAATGGCATATCTACTGTCTGTATGAACAGGGCCCTCTTGTCCACAGCTATGCTTTGGTGAGGACATATAGTTCAGCTGTTGTACAGATTTAGTCTCAGAAAGGGCCTAACTGTAATCTCATCAAGGAGACCGTAGCATATATGGCTTAGTAATGACTCCTAGGCCCTCTGAGATAAGATTCATCTGTAAACCAATTAAGCTCTTGTAGATGTAGGCGGGGGATGAAGAGTTAACGAGTCAAAGCACTGCTGTCATGAGAAGTGTCATTCTTCAGAGAGGGAGGATGGCAGCAGGGTTGAACACTTATATCAGATGACAGTGCATTGAGCTGAGGAGGGGAAGATGATTTCCGACTCGGGTGGTTAGTGGAGAGGGCTTAGGCATGGTGAGAGTTAAGGGGAACACAGAGGGTGAGGGCGGGATCCCATGACTGTCTTCTCTGTGGCTCTAATAAGGACAGAGGTGGCAGAATTACCTGTAAACAGGGAGGCAGCCCCTATCATTTTGGCCTGTTCTGTCTTCTGTGGGGTTATCACACCAAGGGCATCTTCTTCCTATTGATGAATAAACAAGTGAAAAGAAAGAAAAGGATTAGATATTTCAAGTGGGAGCTAAGGCCCGTTTTTTTTTAAAATATCCTTGAAGGATTGCTTTCCATCAGAGATCATTTCGATAGGATAAGGAGAGAAAGTTTCAGTAAATTGTAAAGGAATGAGACATCAAAGAAAAGTTTGGTAGCCAGTTCTGGAGGTAACTTCCATAGTCCTGAAAATCCTCTGTATTATCCAGCTTTCCATCACTGTAACAAAGATCTGAGATAAATTAGCTTAGGAAAGTTTGGGCTCACAATTTTGGAGGTTTCAGTCCATGGTCATTTGGCCCCTTGCTCTTGGGACATGGCAAGTGAGTACATTGTGGCGGAAGCACATGGCAGAGGCTGTTGGCCTACAGCAGCTGGAAAGCCCGTGATAGAAGCGGGGGCTGGGGCCCCAGCACTACCTTAAAGAGCACACTTCTTCCCACTAGGCCCCCCTTCTTAAAGTTCCACCACATCACAAGCTGGTGACCAGCCTTTGCCACAGGGACCTGAGTGGCACGCTTGTCCAAGCCAAGGCAACTATGAAGTTGTCTCTTGGTGTGGGGAAGTGGAAATGCTAAAATGCCTGGAAGGCAGAAGGGTTAAAAGTCAGGCCCTCCAGTGTCAAGAGATATCCTAAGTATTTGACAGAATTGTAACACAATTGATTATTTTTTTGAGATCTTCAACCATAGATGACAGACTGTGGAGAAAATGAATGCTCAGGCAGACAAGGTTTTGGGATGGAGAATATAACATAGATCATTTACATAGTGAATAAAGGTTGAGCTGGATTAGAAGGAGATATCGGTTGAATCAGCACTAAGAGTTCATCCAGATTCTTCTTACTGTCACTTCCAAGTGAAGGCAAAGAGGCGTTCACCGTCGGGGAGCAGCGGTCTATTGAAGAAAATGCTACAGATACTGACAGCCAAAATATAGTGTCCCTGAGGGGGCGCACTGAGAAGCAGGATAAGAGGGTCAGGGACTACTGCTCAGGAAAACGTCCATGTTGTCAACAATTTTGAGGCCCTACGTGGGCCCCCATCTTTTCTGCTCTTCGTGGACAAGGAGAATGGCAGCGCTGCAGGAGCTGGGGCAGGAGGGAAACAACAATCTTCTCAGGTGCGAAGTCGCTTGTCACGGGTTGTCCGCCAGCCAAGGCCTGGGCTTAGTGGGTATTGCTAGGGAGAAGCTTGTTATGATGCGCCTAGATTTTAATCGGAAATTTTGAAAGATATGATCATATCGGTACTGGGATGTCCCCAGGAGCTTTGGATGATTCTAGGAGGGGCAGAGTGACTGGGCTTAATGAGAGTACAGGGTAAGGGCCGGCTGGGTAGGGGCTCGCTCTACAAGACTGGAGCCTTCTGGTGGGGTTCATTCTAGGGTCACTTCCACCTTTGCAGAGAAAGAGATACGGATTTTATATACTTCCAGAAATGTCTCCTCAAAATATGCATAGTTACTCACAGGGTAAGAAACAGTAACTTCCTAAAAGAAAGCCTAATTGGAAAGAAATGAGTAGGGATTTGGAAACCACCCTCAGTTGGTTAGTATCATGAACATCTTGAGAGAACCAGAAATCTAAAGAGGAAGACAGTGAAGTTCTGTCAGGGTGCAGGACAGACATTGTAGATTCAAAGTGAGCCAGAGCTCTGAATAACGTGTTCCCAGTCTTATAGCTAATTGCCCCACTTGATTTTAAGCAGGACCAACATCCCCAGACCAATTCAGGTCAGCTTGGGTGGAGATGAGGAGTGACTCTGTCAGGGTTCGGTGGCGGCGTGTGTTTGTTTGAGGACAGTCCAGTTGGAAATGGCCTGTGTGCACGGGAAAGGCAGCCTTGTGATCTGGCTGCGGGGTGGCCGCGCGATCCTTTTCACGTGCCTTCAGGCCGTGATTTGGAAATTTAAGGCTCTGGCAGCTCCAGTTTCTTTCCCTTTTGCAGTGGTGCTTGATGGCTGGTTGTTAGCAGGGAAGCTAATGTCATGGGGCACTTTGCCGCCTGATGGAGATCACGTTGTTCGAATAGAGTGCTACGGGTGTGAAGGTCCAGCCACGAAGTTGAAGTTAAAGTAGTTTTCTTGAAAGGTTTGTTCAAATCTGTGAAAATAACTGAGGCCTGGCACATCCTTTTTGGGGGTGCAGTGTTGGACAGCTTTCTGGTTGATCCTTGATGGGGAGAAAATCAAAGGAGTAGCCCTTCTAGGCTAGCTGCTCTTCTCTGATTTACCAAATCCTAGTCTGGAGGCTTGTTTAAAACCCCTGAGGGTATTTCCAATGCATCAGTTAAGGTCCGTGCCTGGGCCACCACATTCCCCACAAGCGTGTGGTTGAATTGGAAAGACCTCAAAATCTAGTTTTGTAGGCACTGATGACCAGGCTAACTTGTTTGAGGTGAACGAATTGGCTTGAGGGTTTCCGACATCTTTGATACCGAATGGACACTCAGATTTGGTCTGAAGAGTACAACTGACATGTCTGCTTTCCTCCCCTGCCTTTTAGATGTTTCTTTTTTTTTTTTTTTTTTTTTTTTTTTTTTTTTTTTTTTGCAGTACTGGGGATCGAACTCAGGACCCTGCGCTTGCTAGGCAGGCGCTTATTCCACTGAGCTGTATCCCCAGCCCCTGTCTTTTAGATGTTGAAGGGAGCTGTTAGGGAAGGAACCCGGGGGCAGCATCCGGGAAGCTCGCGCAGGAGAAGAGGAGATCGGAGAGCGGGAAGCTGGGAAGAGGGAAGTGAGCGGAGGGAGATGGAGGCGAGGAGGCAGATGAAAGGTAAGGAGAAGTGGTGAGAGCAGCATTTGCAAGAGGGGCCCTGGTTTATTGGTTATCTCAATTGCCACATTTTCTAGTAAGTAATATCAAGCCACTCCTTTAGTTTGTGATTATTCCCTTCGAGAGATGTAATAATAGGCCCTTAAGCCCACGTAGACATTTCAAGGCTACAGAAAGAGTGTTTTGCACTGCCTCCAGGAGACTCTCTGGGGACGGCACCCGTGCTGCCAGAATGATGGCGCAGCCTAACAGGGCCGACACAGGAGAGGCTCGGGAACTGATTTGGGAGAGGACCTCCTGCTTTATTTATTAACTTTCTCCTCTGTCACAAAGTAGAGAAGCCACAAATAGGAAGAAAGACCTTGTCTGATGCAGAATTCACTCCTCCTGCTGTTCTTTCTCCAGGGCAAGGGCTGGAGAGCTGCTAATTCCCTGTGAACAGTCTACATGCAGAGCCCATGGTCCCTGGGTCTTGTTGGGAGGATCTGACCATGAGCCTAAGAGTCCTGGCCAAGGCTGGTAACCTGATGCCTACTGGGAGCTTGGAAAGGGAACAGCGTGAGGCAGTGGAGGCCACTGAGCAGATGTGAAATAGAGGGGAAAACAAAGGAATCTCTCTGCCTTGGCTCCTAGGGGTGACTGTGATTGGCGCTGGAACATGTCCTCTTAGCCCCTTTCATGGACCTGTGGGCCCCAGATAATAGCTTCTCTAAGCCCCAAGGGATAAGCACGAGACACGTCAGGGCTTTTGACATCAGCCGCTGTGGTTCCAAGGCTCTGCAGATGCTCGCTCGGCCCCCCAGGGCATGTGCAAGTGATGTTTGGAATTACAGAACTGATATTGGAATTGTCAGACAAGAATACTCTGTATTTTTATGTCATCTTCCCTTCATTTGTTTATATTTTTTCTGATAAATTTATATCATATATTGAAATTTGTATGATTCCCTTTTCATTAGTAAGATGGCATTTGCATACTTTTCCTCTGCTAATACATTTATAATCATGTACATGGTCTAAGGTCTGTCCAAATATTTGCTAAGTTTGATTTATTAACTATTAGGTTTAATAATCAATACCTGACTTCTTTCAGAAAGATGTGGATTCTTGGGTCTCTTTAATCTGCAGTAAGCATAGACGTTAAAAATTATTCATACCTGCTCTTTATAAGAAAAGATTCTTTGGTCATAAAATTTCACCCCAGAAGTGATATGGATGACATTAAAAGCCAAAACCTCATCTTTTATGAGGAGTTCGGGAATGTGGCATGGGAGCATTTTCACAGGGACAATAAAATTTCAGACTTTTCTCAGAGCCCAGCCTGCTTGTAATGAATTTAAGACAATGACACAAGTGGCTAGTGAACCTCTAAAGACATTTACTGCTGTTTATATTTTCCTTGGAAAAATAGTTCTTAAGTAAAATACACATTTCAGACATACTGGATTTCGACTTTTTCCAGTTACTGCCCTTTTTGCTTGTAGTAAGCATTATAACACCCAAGGGGGTAAAAATTTGTTTAGAATTTTGTAATTTGTAACAGCTTTGGAAATAGCTTTGTCTCTTATTAGACATTATGAATGTTTTAGAAATCTGATCCTAGTCTGGGCTTTTCTTCAGCAAAATAAATTTGTTCATAACCAAGGCCTTTCTCAAATGGTATACTGGTAAATTTTTCTGTGTAATTCTCAGCCACTTCATAATTATCAGTGGTTTTCTTTCACCGCTGATATTTTGGGTGGTTTACACCAGTGGTTCTTACCGAGGGACACTTGCTTAACACACTTCACTGGCAGCTTCCACAAACAGGCCTTAGGCAAATTGTCTGCTTCAAAATGTCGCAGTGTCACAGAGGTTGAGCACATTGGTTTACACAGTGGTGCTTCTAAAAGTCTAGACACATGTTTCATAGATGCTTGCCTTCCAATTCAGTTCCTTGTGGTTCATTTTAGTTTGTCTCATTACAAAACAAACCAAATAGGACATATTTGTGAACTGTCCATTTTTTTTTGTTGATTTCATTCAACCAACACAAGTTCAAGATCTTCATTTTTAGCTTTTCTACTTCATGCAATATTTGTCAATGTTCATGACAAATATTGGTCCTGATCATCTCTGTACAGTTTCAGCAACTTGCCTTTGTAAGTCATAAATACTGGTGAACACTGCAAATAGTTTCCAAATTTCTGCAGTTATTGTGTACTGTTGATTATGTCTGATGCTTTAACATATGTGTCTCACTTTTAACCACATGTTGTAGCCTGTTTTTAAACATTTCCCGAGGTCAATTAAATAGAAGAACAAAAGCACATGCATATACATGGTGTGTGTGGATAGGTGTATACATGGACTCTAAGTACATATGTTTCTATTGAAAATATACAAGCACATGTGATGTAATCACCCACAAGACATACCTTTACCTCCACTCCTGCAGTTAGATTTGAGAGATGGGTACAGAGATGGGTTTCTCTTGAAAGGGAAGAGGACCACAGAGGCTCAACCTCTGTGAAAGATCTGTGACACTGTGACATTTTGAAGCAGACAAATTGCCTAAAGTCCATTTGTGGAAGCTGGCAGTGAAGTGTGTAAAGAAAGTGTCCCTCGGTAAGAAGCACTGGTGTAAATCACCCAAAATATCAGCAGTGAAAAAAAACCACTGATAATTAGGAAGTGGCTGAGAATTACAAAGAAAAATTTACCGATTTACCAACTGAGAAAGACCTGGAGGGAGGGGCCTGGGAGGGTAGGAGGAGAAAATAGAAAGACCGGGCCAGAACGGAAGGGAGGGCCGGGGACCCGGAAAGAAGTAAGACGCGTTGTGTACACTTGCCAGCTCCTCACAATGAACGTAATCATTACATAATGCAAACTCGCACTAACAACACAAACTTTAAAAGAAATATATATGGTTTTACGAGCTTCTGGACTGGGAAATTCAAATTAAAAAAAAGATTTTGGATCAGTATTACTATCATCACTTCAACCCTTCAGCCTCTCCATGGTTTCCATTACTTACTGTAAACCCAAACTCCTGCTAATAGCAACACCCTCAGCTACCCAGCCCCGCGCGGCTTCCCCAGTCCCTCTCCCCTCATGTGGTGTCCTTGTGCCCTTCTGCCTTGTGGTTCCTTCAGCTTTAGCACACGGTATCACCTGACTTGACATGTGTCCCCCTTCTCTGCAAACAGGTGCACGCACCACCCTCTTCATCTAGCTCGCACTGACTAAGCCTTTCCTGGTGCATCTTAAACGTCCCTCCTGAGAGTCCTTCTCTGGCGCTGATTGTCATTTAGATCTTCCTCTGCTAATTGACAGAGCTCCGCACTTCCGCTCTGACACGTTTCACTCCTGATTACTTCTTGTGTGTTTGGCTTTTGTGCCTCACGTTCACTAATTAAATCCCCAGGAGAGAAGGGCAGAGGGGGCCTGCTTCTCCGTCTTTGGGCTCCCAGGGGCAGCACAGTCCTGGCACAGGGCCTGCGTGAGGGAGAGATTGGGGAGTGAAGGAGGCGGTCCTGAGTAAGGAAACAGGAAGCTTTGGCCTGTTGGCCTCTAACCCAGCACAGAGACGGAGGGGTCTAATAGCGGAAGGCAAGGTGCTGCTGGCAGAGCCAGTCTGAAGTGTCCCACCGCTTTTACCATCTCCCTAAGTGCCCTCACGGCGGACAGCACAGTCAGTCTCCTCAGGGACCCGCTTGTGACCCGTCCATCCTTCCTGTCCCCACAGAGCGTTTCCTGGGGCAGATGAAGGCTGAATGTCATTTTCTCAGTGGGATTGAGTGGGTGCAGCACGTGACCAGATACATCTATAACCAGGAGGAGCTCGTGCGCTTCGACAGCAACGTGGGCGAGTTCCAGGCCGTGACTGAGCTGGGGCGGCCCATAGCGGAGGAACTTAACAGCCAAAAGGATGTCCTGGACAGTTATCGGGCCGCAGTGGACAGGTGCAAAAGCAACTACAAATTGGTCAGACTCCTGTTAAATCGGCGAGGTGAGAGCTGGACGGGGGTTGGCCAGGGCCAGTAGGGAGGTCCTTAGTGTGTGTGTGTGTGTGTGTGTGTGTGTGTGTGTGTGCGCGCGCGCATGCACGTGCGCGTGCGGGCGCACGTGTGCCACTGAGTCACTGTTGACCTTGCTGAGGCTTCTTTCAGGTCAAAATTTTCTGTTGTTGTGTTCACTTTCTTAGTTTGCATTTTTTACATGCCTGCAATGATTGACTAACTGGTTTTCTAATTATAATTTCATTACTTAGTATATTATTACTATTTTTTAGATAATGCTAATACTACTTAAATATCGATGTGCTCCTTTGTACAGTGAGGGCAGGTTCATATTCTGCTAGATCTTTTCAATACTGCTAAATAGTCACTTAAAACTTATATTTTTGTATGTTTAATTTTTTGTTTCAATCTTTTTAAATTTTAATTTTTACCGGTGCTTTGCTTAATTTCCACTTCTTTGATTTCTGAGTTTCTTGGACATTTTTCACACTCATTGCCCAACTGTTATGCATACTAAGAATTATCTAATGTCCATTATTTCCCTGGCATCCTTATGTGCTTTTCTCGGTGTTTTATGAGATCTGTATGCAGTAAAAATGTAACACTTTGTTGATATTTGCTTCAGTGTTTCCTTCAGTTTGTGTTTTATATTTTGATTCTTCTTATTAATGTCTAAGTCAATAATTTAAACTTTTATTTAATGAAAATATATGCAAAATTCTCTGTGTTAAGCAATCAATTTTAAATATACCATTTTTGGTTTTTTAAGAAAATATTTTCCCCAGGTTTATCCTTTTTAAAAATACAACATTTATTGAAGTTGGTTATGTTAAGAGTAGTCCCAGGCACGAAGCACACATACTAGACAGAGTCTGAGACCTGAGAGACCCGAGCCAGGCTTCAAGTGTCCATCAGAAAAAGAAGCAGTTGTAAAATGATAACAATTCTAATAATGAATATGCTTGTGCTGTAAAGGATTTTCAAAAAAAATTAAACATAAGAACTTTTAAAGGATGACTTTTATTCTTCCTTTCCCGCTTCTCAGGACTCCAGATTTTCCCTGGACTCAGCTCTCTGCCTTAGAGAGTTGCTTCTGTCTGAGACTTCTTTCCAGAGTGGAGCCTCTTCTGAGGCATTTTAGGGTGAGAGTTCATTGAGGTGGTGTGTTTAACATCCATCCATCCACACTGCTTTAAGTCACAATTTTTCTCAAGTGTAATTAATAAACATAACATACATTGAAGGCAAAATTCCAGTCACTACTTAATATTTCAGGTACAGTAACCTCATACGACCCTAAGGTAAATCTCTATTATTATTCCCTTTATAGATGAGAAAGCTGAGGCAAAGAGAAATGTAAAATACTCTTCTATGATCAACAAGTAAGAGGCAGATCCAGGATTTAAACCCAAGTAGTCCAGAAATCACCACACTAATTAATACACTACATGTTTTGCAAATCATTGTAAACATTTCAATTCAAAATTGAATAATGTTTTCAAACTATACACAAAACTAAACATAATTTGCCTCCCTGTCTCTTAAATACAGTGGGTCCCTAGTGTAAGGGCTCAAGAAACCATTAGGTCTCACAGCCAGCTGTGAGGGGGACTGCTGTACTTGGACCTGGGGATGAAAAGAGACAGAAAGGCATTCAGCCAAGAAAGATCCCTCTGTCTTCTTAACTTATTCTTTATGCCTTTTCTCCTTTAGCTGAGCCCAAGGTGACCACATATGCCACAAAGACCCAGCCCCTACAGCACCACAACCTCCTGGTCTGCACTGTGAGTGGCTTCTACCCAGGCCACATTGAAGTCAGATGGTTCCGGAATGGGCAGGAGGAGGAGGCTGGGGTGGTGTCCACAGGCCTGATCCGGAATGGAGACTGGACCTTCCAGACCCTGGTCATGCTGGAAATATTTCCTCAGAGAGGAGAGGTTTATGCCTGCCAGGTGGAGCACCCGAGCTGGAGCAGCCCTGTCACAGTGGAGTGGAGTAAGTGAAAACCTTCCTGACCTTATAAATTCCCCACCCATACACAAAGGGATTTTGGCTTATCCCTGAGTGTCAAGCTTCTCTTCTCCCTGGTCTTGGTTACTTTTCTTGTTGCTGATACAAAATACCTGACACCCACAGTTAAAAGGGGAAAGGTTTATTTAGCTCACAGTTTGTAGAGGTTTCAGTCATCATCAGCAGGTTCCAAGGCAGGGTGGCACATGGAGGAAGAAGACAGGAAAAGCAACAAGCAAGACAGGGAGAGAGGAAAAGCCTCTTTCTGTCCCTTATAGTATATGCAGGCTGCCTGCCCTAGGGCAAGTATAGCACACATACCCTTAAATTTGAGCATCGCACAAGGAATCAATTACACACTCTGGATTCAGCTACCTTTCAAAAGCCCCTATCACATGAGGCTTTGGGGGGACATATAAACACAAACCATAATATTCTGCCCCTACCCTCCCAAAGACTCATGTGCACCCCTTTATGCAAAAGACATTTCGTCCATCTCCAAAGGTTGTCCTAATAGTCCTAATAGTTTCAGCACTGCTGAAAAGCACAAGTCAAAAGTCTCCTCTCTTGTTGCTTTTGGTGTCGTGTCTTGTGCCACCAAGAATCGTTGCCCTTCAGCTATGTGACCCTGCCTTAGAGCCAGCCTATTATGGACTGAAATTTCTACAAACTGTGAGCCAGGTAAACTTTTCCTCCTTTGACATTGCATGTCCGGTATTTTGTCTTAACAAAGAGAAAAGTAACTAAGACTTCCCTACATCATAATTTTATTTGCTTCATATTCCCCTTTCCTTCTGTACATGGGGGGGTATCTCTGTGATAATTTTTACAGAGATTTATATGCCTGATGGAATCAGTTATGCCTACTAATGAAAAAGGAGATTGTCCTTGTTCCAAACTTTCCCATAATATCATATGTGAAGGACACTACGTATTTAGCTTGACATGGTCACAACCATCTGAAATGGTAACCAGCATTATTGCCCCAGTATAACTCTTCATTTTACCTGCACAGTTTTCTGGCAAACTATAAATAGACAAAACCATTAGATTTCTATCTGGAAATTTACAACTGGGCCCTGGAGCCATGAATGTGTCTGACTCTTCAATACTAACTTAAGATAAACCACGTGCATTACATCTTAGATGAAGTCACTTTTGACCTAACCTTCTGATCCAAATCCCAGGGATCTTCTTCATGCTGCTACAACAAATACTTTGTGCTCTGTTCAATTCAAGATCTGTTTACCTGTCGTTCTTCTGTGATATGGCACCTGGGGACCAGCCCTCATACACTGAGTCTGTATTGTTCTAGAATAATTGGCAAGCCAGCCAGGAGGCCAAGGCAATGAGCAAAGGAAGTACACACTCATGAAGGACATCCTGGGCTGGCCATCTAACTTAATGTGGGTAGGAGTAGCCTTTCTAGTACATGTTTTCAGTCCACTATGTGACCACAGTAACACCTGAAATAGCTATTGATTTTGTAGCAGGTGTTTGCTGAAAGCCATTTATCCTGTTGTGGGAAGGAAGGGCAGTGTCTTTCAGGTGCAATGGGATGACTAATCCTGTGACCAGTTCAGACGTTCAATGCCCAACTGGCTTCAGAGGAGAGGAGGAAGAAACTAGGAGAGTTACAACTTGAAAGAGACCTGAATCTCTCATTGGTTGTCTTAGACTCTCACCTGGCTGAGAAAGTGGCAAGCATACATTTATTTATTTGTTATTTAATAATTATTGGTACATGTTTGTAGTGTATAATTATTACATTTATTGTGGGGGTTGTTATATGTACATGATATTTCTTAATTCTCCCCTGCATCTCTTGAACCCCTTCCTCATATACAGTGGTACCTCGGTTCATGAACTTAGTTTGTTGTACGATTCTGGAAAAGATGGCCACATTTGTGTTTGTGTGGAAAGGGTGCTGTGGTCGTGTTTGTCACTTAATGAAGAGCTTGCATACAAAAACAAAATTTTGCCCAACACTTTCATTTGTGAACCAATTTTTTTGCCAACATTGGTGAACCGAGGTACCATTGTATATATATTCTTCTCTAACACATGGTTGTAGTGCTTGGTAATTATCACAGTTCTCACTGGGCCTTGGCTCATGTGCACAGCACTTCACACACCCTTTTAAGTCTTATTTCCTTCTGCTCCCTGACTTCTCCCTTCACCTCTCAGTTCTTTTCCCCTGTGCCTAGGATCTATCTCACTTTGTCCTGTTGCCTGTCTTTCCTTTCAGACGCAAAGCATTAGCCTGCAATTAGAATAGTCTGCAAAGGATTGAAATCCCTGAGAGTAGGAGAGTGAGGAAGAACTTGAACTTGAAATATTAGAGGATGTCCTGTCCTGTTTACCTACGAAGCTTGCTTTTTTCTATTCACACAATACTTAAACATTGTCACAAAGTGGGGTAGGAAAAAAAGATAAAAATAAGAGAGAAAAGAAATGGATAGCTGATTAAATTTTCAGGAAAGCAGGTGCAATATGATTTATTTCACGTTAGAATCTTTAAGACAAGAACAAAAAATCTAACACAATGCTGGTCGCCCTGTGGAAAGAACTGCCTAAACAACCATCCAACTCTTTCCATCTGCCTCTCTTGTAGAGAAGCACAGCGCGGCATTTCCAGCTACAGCTATGGATTCCTCCTACTTCCCGTGAGTAAGAGTGGTGCCAAGTTCTTCCCCAGAACAAGTGGTGTAAAGGAAGGCCAGATACCTCATGAGAAATCACTCTACATGTCCACTGACCAAGGAAGTTACTGTCACTCTTGTAGATATAGCTACTTGTAGATATGTACACTGATGCGTGCAAACCAGAATATTTTCCGGAGCCGTGGGCTATTATTTATGGATAGAGGGGTAAGGCCATGAAAACAAAATTTTTTGAATCTAAGACTAGGGATAGTATTCCTTGATCCATATATGGTACTAATTTTTCCATTTCCTGAGAATATTCTGGGAATGGACGTTCCAACAGAAAAGACATTAATGACCTCTGCAGGGGAATTTAGGCCCAAAGCTTGGTAGTAAAGATAGTGTTGGGGAGGAACCAAAATGGGACCCTGGTAGCCTTTCCGTTCCCACAAGAAGAATAAATACCAGGCAGTATAAACTTCCAGGTACATGCAGAGAGTGGAGAGACCACAAAAGAATTAGAATTGGCTGAGTCTTTATGACCTGCTCACGGCGCCTCTAGTACCCCCGCTGGCCAGTGGAAAAGCTGAATGGATCTTGGAGAATGATTGCAGACTCACAACGTCAGCTTGTTTCCACTTGGGAGGAAGGCCACCTGGTAGTCGCTTTGATGTCACCTGGTTTCACTATTTGGATGAAGTGATAACTGGTAGGGCTTACTCTGCTAGGAGACAATAGAATGCATACTTACCCATGCTTGGGAGGAAGGCTTATTAACTCCAGCAAGATTCAAGGCTCTGGGTCAACTGTGAAATTCCTCGGAGTAGTGGTGTGGTAGAACATGATCCATTTGATTTCAGGCTCAGAGCAAGATAAAAGAGCAACATTTACTCATTGTCTGTATGGTGAACAATGCACAGGCTTTTGCAGAGCTCTGGCTTATTGGTGGGATTTCATTTCTTATGTGTCTCAGTGCGTGTGCCCACTGTTCTGACTTATCAAGATGGGGGCAACATGGGAAGAGAGTGTCCCCAGTAGAAAGCATTTGAAAAAAGCAGGGCTGGGGATATAGCTCAGTGGAATAAGCACTTGCCTAGCAAGCACAGGGTCCTGAGTTCGATCCCCAGTACCGCAAAAAGAAAAAAGCAAATATTTTAATAGAACAAGTGCAGGATCTGGGAACCCCTGTGCCAGTAGTACCAACAGCGCTAGATGTCACTAGTACAGCAGACAGTATGAGTTGGGCTTTCTACCAAGAACAAGATCAAGTCTTAGGTCTCCATTCTGGAGGGATCCAGAACCTTATTTCCCCCTTTACAACAGCAGTTTCTAGCAGTATACTCTACCCTCTTATAGTTGGAGCCACTGACCAAGACTTCACTGGTCACTGTGTGAACTAGCCTACCTCTAAAGGGGTGGGCAGATGACATATTTCACTAGCCTGCAACCCCATGCGACCCTTACTTTACATAAGTGATACAGCATATGTATTTACAATTCAGTGTCCTTTCCATTGGCTTGTTAACTTCCCCAGCCTAAGTAACTTTTGGGTCCAGCTACCTATAACATGGCAGCTGTGACTGGCAGGCAGCTCAGTGCCCATGATCTCACAAGCCCATGAGGGGGTGACCTCACAAGGTCAGCTTTGTATACAAACAGGCTCAGCAGAAGACCAAAGACCAAAGTGTCTGGATTAATGATGCAGTGCAAGCTGGTAATGATTCTATCTGGTTGGATGCAGGAGAAAGTCTGATCAACTGATGAGCAGAATGAGGACAAAAACTACCAGTAGGTTTTTGTTCACAGCAAACTTGGTTCCTGTTGATCTTGTTGGCATGTGGGCCCGTGGTTATGGATGATGTCTTCAGGGAGCTAAAGAGAACCTCAGTGTTCTGCAGCCAGCCTCCTGGTCTGGCATGTGATCTCATCCTTAGTTTTAGGAACTGCTCATGGATCCCATCCTGTTGGCCGACATGAGCGGTATGCTGCATCACACTAGTCACATCTGCCGCACTGCGCTGTCTAATAGAGGTGATGCCACCAATCTTCCCACGTATGATGTACATTTATCTTTAAAAGTCCCCACGAAGCATTTATTTTCCAACCAAAACTGCAGTTTTGGCCTTTTGCTGGCTTTGCTATTTTCCCTAGACTCTTTGCAGATAACGAGACAAACTGCTATATGTACATCCTGATATCGCACACTTAGTGTCACGTGTAAAAAACCCAGGTCAGCGCCTGGTCCAATCCTGTCCGTTTTGTGGAACACACGCTAAGTTGTTAGTTCAGTTCCGGAGGCTCCTGGTGAAGAAACTGCTTGTTACTACATGTGCGTAACTGTCCCGTCTCTCTTTGTGCAGTGCTTCTGCTGTTGCTGTGCACTCTGCTTATAAACCAGAAAAATGGCTGCACAGCATGCTGCCTGCACTAAAACCTTTCACAGATGCAGAGCGCTTCTCAGAAGAGGGGGTGACATGAGATTGTAAAAGCCAGTTACAAGAGATGGAATGTGTGGATTCAGCCTGACCCAACTAAGCCAACCTGGGTTATGACCATGATTATCCTAGAGTAACCCTCACTGGATTTTTTCTGCATAATCTCCCAGCGAAGTACAGTTAGACAAAACCACTGGCGTAATATGGGGAGCTTTATAGCTGGGCTCTGGTGATGTAAAGGTCCTAAATCTCTGGTATTATCTTAGAGCAGGTACATTTTGGGTTAGATGAAGTCACTTTTGGTCTTCACTAATGCATCCATTCCTCTTTTTAACCCAAATTTCAGGGACCCACTTGATCATACTGCTGCCAGCAACCACACTTCTATCACTGAACCTCACAATAAATTACACTCGGTGCCATCCTGGGTCTGTCTGACTCTTTCACTGAGCACCTTGGGACCAGTCCTCATACAACAGGGTTGACCTTTCCAGGATAGTCACCCTGCGCTCCCTGCTTCAGACTCTGCCTGGAGATGAACTTATCTTCCTGATTCTGCTGCTGAACAGGCCTGCCTATAAGGGGTGGGCAGATGCCTATTTCACTAGCCTCAAGCTAGTGCAACCCTCACTATAAATAAGTGATACAGTGTTGAAATGAGGGTCAGGATGGGTCTTTCTGGCATGAAAGGAGTCCACTCTTAGCCCCGCCCTTCACCCTAGACAAGCTCTGTAACCTCACTGGGTCCCATACCTTTGTAGATCAGGTGCTATTTCAAGGCTGGTATATTTAAATAAGTTCAAGGCCTAAGTGTTGTACCAGCTCGCTGTGATTTCTACATCTCTCTTTCCAAGAATGGCCAATGCTGGCATTTCTAGGGCAGGCATCTTCCTGCAGTCTCAAAGCTCTGAAGCTCAGGGCCTCCATGAAAGAAGTTGGGCTTGAGATGAAAAAAATCAAAAAGCTTGGCTTCTTCTTTCAGAAACACAGTCTGGATCTGCCCAGAATAAAATGCTGAGTGGAGTCATATCCTTTGCACTGGGTCTGCTCTTCCTTGGGGTGGGGCTGCTCATCCACTTCAGGACTTAGGAAGGTAAGGAGCCTGTTGGTAATTAAAAATTTCCAGAGATTTTTCTGGGCAAAGATACATATTTTTCTCATATTAGTTATCAGCATATCCATGGCTCTGTATTGAGCTTTCCTTTCCCTGATTGATCTCAAATTTCCTGAAAATACAGGAATCAAGTCTTTCTTACTATGCTGAAACCTAAAGGTTTGTGGCTTATAGAGAAAATAGAAGGGCTAACGAAAGTAAAGGAGGGGCCCCTAAGCCCTGGGTTTGCGGGAAACACTGGATTTGTGGGGTTCCTGGGTCACACGTTCTCAGTTTGTGCTCCCCTCTCTCTGCTGGCTGGTGCGGATTGTGTTGTTAAGAAACCTCAGGTGGCAGTTCCAGTTCTGGGAACATTGTCTTTGGAGGATAAAAATCTATCCATGCTGTTTAAGTATCTTGCTTTCTTCTCCTAGCACACCCTAAATTTCAGCAAACAGGTAATGCCCTTCAACCCTCTCAGAAGTGGATTTGCTTCCCCTACAACAGATGACACAGGTGACAAAACCCAGGACAGAAACAAGAGGATAAACCTCAGGCCCACATTTCTGACCTGGAAGTTTGCACTAAACCTTTTCTATGTTTAATCCACTTCACAAGAGGCCTGTGCTCTGAAGGAGCATTGGCTCTGGAGACCTGAGAATGCACCTCTCTTCTTTCTGTGCTGCCTTTAAAAGGCATCCTGAGAGGGGAAAGGAGAATACACAGTTAGGTCTGGAAACATCGCTGTCTTCTGTCTTCTCCAGGACTCCTGAGCTGAAGTGAAGGTGGAAAAACTGAAGGACGGACCTGTGTCCCCGCCTCTCTCTACACTGTGCCAGGCTTCCTGCGTGGCTTTTATTCCTCCGCAGAGCGAGGCGACTCAAGAACTGGTTCCCCCATATGAGTGACTCGGCAGAACGTGTCCTCCTGGTGCTTCTTCAACCACCCCTGACTTGGAAGCCCTGGCACAGACATCAGAACTTCCTTCTCTCCTGGCCCTGTTGTGTTTAACCCTTCCTGTCTCCTGTGTCTCTGAGCTCACTTTGTGCCACATGATGTTACTATACTTTGCTCACACAAACATGAATAAAAGATCATCTGCTTCCTACAGTTCTCAAGACAGAAAAACAGAAAAGGGAAGATGACAAGACAATACAGACGTGATTTTCATGAATGTATAATTATGTGAGATGATATACACATTACATAGGTTGTTAGCCATCCCCCAATGCATTTGTCTATCAAACATTATGCTGTGCACCATAAATAATTTTATTTACCAATTACTTTTTACTTGTCCATTAAAAATGAGAGAAAAACTTAAAAACTCAGTGCTTCAAATGTCAGCACAAACTACTCATCAAAGCAAAATAAGAACTTGATGAGAAACAAATTTGAAAGGCAAATCAACACGTTTTTAAAATCTTGCTTATACTTTTGTATCTATAATTATGAATCTAAGTTCATAGACCTCATTATCATGCTATTATAAGCAGGTGGATGTTTGCCAGAGAAAGTCCTGTGAATTTATGGAGAGAGTTCTGCCATTGTGTTCCATAGGAAGAGCCCATGGCTGCAAATGTAAAGCAAGTTAAAAAATAAGTAACCAATTCAGAAGTTCATTTTAGAGGAATAATTATTTGAAAACAATTTCTGCACCATCACCTACAGCCCTTATGTGCTCCACTGTGGGTCCAGCTGCTGTATAAGTTAAAGAAAAATACCCAAGAGAAATGGAAGCTTGTGCCTTCCCCAGGGTATGTGTGCAAATGTGAAGAATAGCACGAGTCACAAGAGCCAATTTCATGGCGAGATTTGTCACTATTTTATATTTCAATACTGTTATAACCAGCGGGTTTTGTTTTCATGTGTTACCATGAAATGGGAGTACAGTTATTTCAGTAAACATTTATAATTAATAAAAAAGAGGCAAAACAGGGAGCAATCTGAATAGCAACCATATAGTAAATTGATAAACAAAACATGCTTTACTTACACAGTATGATGTCATTCAGCAATAAAAAGCTGCGTATAACTCATGGTATTTGTTCCTTAAAGATTACAATTACCGAAAGAGGTTGAGCTTGGAGTTTTACTGTGGGAAGGTTTATAGAATAAAGAATAAATTTGTTATCTCTAGTGTATGTGTAACTCTTCATATTTCATGTCATTTGTCAGTTTTTGGAAATTTTGAGTAACTTATCCACTACTTACAATTTTATTTTTGTAAAGTTTTTCATCATCTTATTTCACGTTGAAAAATCTGTGGGCTTTAACAAGAACTATAAACTTTGTTTTACTGGAGTCTTAGGAGATTTTTAAAAAAATGGATACTAAAAAAGTTTTTGAAAGAACAATGACTTCCCAATTTCAGTGAAAGCTTTTAAGCTTGTATGCCTGACTTATTTCACATAACATTATTGAGACAATAAAGCAAAGAGTGCTTTGAGAGACTGTAAATAACAGTTATAATCCACAAAGAAGGTGTCACAATCCCAAACAGGTATGCACCAAACAACTAAATTCAAAATACGTGAAAAACAGCCAATAGAATTGAAAGAAAAACTGGATAAATCCACAGTAAGTGTGAAGACTGCAGCACCTCTCTCTGAACAAACGATAAAATAACAACACAAACTAGTAATCAACAACATAAAGATAAGCAATGGGTCCCAAGCACTTGAAAAATTGCTAACATACTTCTAGGCAACTCTTAGGTGAAAATGGATGCCTTAAAGGAAATAAAAATATGTTGAACTATCTGAGAAACATAGCTGAGGATAACGATATGTAATATAACAACCACTGTTAATTTGGATCATTTTGTCTTGAAACCCTGTATCACTTTAAATGTTCTTGTTTTGGTTTTTTTATGTTTGTGATCCTGGTGTGCTGCCATTGTTCTATTTTTTTTGTTTGTTTATGTCTCGTTTACTACTCTCTTTAAAATAAAAAAAGAAAATAACATATCAAAATTTGTGAGACACATCTAAAGCAGTGCTTAAAACTGTATTTAGAGTATTAAATGCATAGATTGACAAAGAGTGAAGGTCAGATTCAACAATCTAGGCTCCTACCTCAAAAACCTAGAAAAAAGGAACTAAATAACCTAAAGGAAGGACAAGAAAGGTAATAAGTTTAAGAGCAGAAGTAAATGAAATTTTAAAAACAATGCAAAATATCTATGAGAGGCAAAAATTGTGGGGTTTTTTGAGATTAATAAAATCAACAAATTGCAAAGAAAACAAATTGAAAATGAGGGAGAGAAAAGACACAAATGACCATGATCAGGAATGTAGGGACCGGACTCTATAGCTGTTTAAACGTCAATAGTGCACTAGGAGACTACAACAGAAAACTGTGTATATAAATCTGACAGTTCAAATTCCTTGAGAGACACCAACTACCACAACCAACTCAATAGTAAATAAATTTAATAGCTGTAATTTTCTTTTGGTTATTTCATCTCGCTGTATCCTGCCTGTCAGCTCTTTTTCTGGCCTCTTGGTGCAAGTCCCAAGGTTACGCGGTGCCTTTCTTTACCTGGTCTCTTTTTCTACCCCATCCTTGACTTATGTCCCAGGAGAATGTTTCTAGTGAAGTTTGTGTTTAACCCCTTCCAGTCAGGATTATCTAGAAGACCCAATAGGGCCGCTATTCTATTCTTTTCCTCTCTATAGACCCCTGACCCTACAGTTTCAACAAATAAATGAGTGTCAAAAAACCAATTAATTAATCATGAAAGGTCATGGGTTCAAGACCAATTACCATTTTATTTCTCTATACAGCAATAAAATTAAAAAGAAATAATTTGAGTCAGAGAAGAGTGGCACTTAAGCACAGCACTAACCGACTGTGTACGGGCCTCATGCAGAACTGCTGATCAAAGATATAAATAAAGGGAAAGATTTCCGTGTTCATCAGCGAGAAGACCGAGCACAGTTAAGGTGTTGGCTCACTTGTCTGCTGTCGGAGACTCCTGCTGTGGGTTCCAGTCTCTTGCCAAGTGTTACACTCACCGCGGAAAGAAAGAGCGAGAGACATAAGAGAGGTGCAGGCAGGGATCTGGGATGAGCCGCTGTTCTGTTCTCGGGGAACAAAAGGCCCTGAGGCAGCCTGAAACTTGGTATCCATTTGTTATGTCTGAGTCAGCGACAATCGGCAAAGAGTCCGGGAACAGCGCCGGTGACTACAGTGGGCTGGTGAGAAGAACGAAGCACTCTTGGAAGCACAAGGATAAGGACGAGACGGGGTGGGGTGGGGGCAATCCGCTTTCGCAGGCCTTATCTTTTTTTTTTTTTTTTTTTT
>PVLD010005151.1:64290-115782 GCA_004027595.1 Dinomys branickii | reverse complement strand
GCAGCACAATTTGTAATAGCTAAAATGTGGAAGCAACCCAAGTGCCCATCCACAGAAGACTGGATTAAAAAATTGTGGCACTTTTATATAATGGAATATTATTCAGCTATAAAGAAAGACAGTTTTGGGGACTTTGTAGGCAAGTGGACAAAACTGGAGTCCATACTCATAAGTGAAATAAATCAGCGATACATGTGCAAGCAACGTATTATATCACTGGTGTAAGAACCCATGGGTGGGAATATAAACTAAGAGACATGAAGGAAATCTGTTCTAAAACAAAGAACAGATGGGACGAAGGAAAGTAGAAAAGAAAAAGACAAAAATGTATGTATGTATGTATAGAGGAATATATATGAATATACATATGTGCAGGAGGGCTAACATGGTTCTACTATTGTATTATATCACTTAATGCTAAGCAATAATCGATGACGGGTTATTTGATCAATCCTGTATGTCTGTATGTGTTATCCTGAACACACACTTCGAAGATATCAATATGTAAAGCAGCAACTATTGGTGTTTTGTTGTTGTTGTTGTTGTTGCTGTTGTTGATGTTTGCCTGTTTTGTTTTTTGTCTTTGGATTTTTGGTTTTTGTGTTTTTTCTGTTGTTGAGAGGATTAATTGTCTCACTAAATTTGCATGTCTGTATATGGGTTTATATATTTACACTTCGAAGATATCAATGGATAAAGCAATAACCACTGTTGAGACCATATCACCTTGTCTATAGATTAGTTGTGATTGTACTATTTTTTATGCTAAAAAAAAAAAAGAAAATTCATGGGCAAATTGTGTCAATAACATATCATGAACATGAGAAGAAAAGACTTCCTTTTTCTGATCTCATTTCTTATCTTATCCTATCCCTTTGTACTTTCACTTTTTAGAGGCATTTTCCTGGTAAAGAATAGGGAGGAAGGAACCCTAAACAATCTCTTCTCTTCCCTCCTATTCAAAAACTAAGAAGCTTTAAACTGAGCTCATAAAAAATGAACATTTGCCAACACCAAAGACAGGGAAGTACCTTCACTAGTGTAAGTTGTGGTCACTGAACAAATGGGTACAGGTTTTAACCTCCTAGGTACACCACACCTGACTCAAGCCTTGGGAACTAAAGACTGTTGCTGAGTGTGAAGAACTATCCAAATACTCCCATAAACCCAAAACAAACTTAAAGCTTATTCAGAAAAAAGACAGAGTCTTTAGATAAGTAATATGTTGCTTGTAGCCCTTTTACTAATTACTTTACCACTTAAAAGAGCACAGTTCCTTTCTAGTATGGGCAAAAGAATATACACAGTCATTATAGCAAACATCTTGCTAGATATGTGGCCTGTTCACCTTGTAGAGTACATTAAGACTTCCTTGGTGGGTATCCCCACTTCAAGGAGATGATTAAAATAAGTTACAAAAGCACACTGATGACACACACAAAAGTTCAGTGGTTCATAGTTTATCCCACCATTATAAGGTGATTGAGTGGCCTGTAAACCATACACTTAACAATCCTAGACATAATGAAATTTTTTCTAAAAATGCCATGGAAGCCTTTTAAAGACTCTAATAAAACTCTCTTATTGGCTCATGAGAGCCAATTTTCATAGACATAAAGATGGCTACTTTCAGATATGAGATGATTATTTGTACTTAACTCTAAGACAACTTCATAAAAAGGCCTCTTAACATTGGGAAAAGTAACTCACTCATATTCTCATCAGCCTAACTCTACTAAATACTTGAGATACACACCCCTCAGATAGTATAGACACACCATAACTTTACAGGTCAAAGAGTGATTTACAACAGACTCATTTAATCATCCTAAAGTTAGATGAAAAGCCTCCAATGTCACTCATTGGTCCCATGAAAACAATTTGTGGCCCTGGCTATCTCTTAGATAGTGAAATGCAGGTTGAGACTTGTGTAGGTACAAGGAAAGAGTATCAAAAATATCAACCAACCTGGAAACTTAACCATCTGCATCTATAGTCTAAAAGCATGTTTCCCTGGTATGATCGTTTGGCTTCTATCTTTGTGGCTTTCCTAAGATTAGAAGTTGTCATGTAACATACCAAGACCTTGGATAACTATACTCAACAGGCCTTAAATGAAATCTTGACTGATTTATTTCTCCTAAATAGAAAAAGGAAAGTTAATGAGGCAAGTTGTCCCCCCAAATCGGATGCCATTAGACATTCTAACAGCAGCCCAAGGGGGCAATTGCGCAATTACAAAAGCTAAATGCTATGTGTGCATTCCTGATTCTTCTGCTAATATCTTGATGTCTATTCAGGATATTAAATGACAGATTAATACCATGTTAAGTTATAAAAGTTCCTAGATTTTGTGGAAGGTTTTTGCTGTTTTTTCTTGGTGTAAACATGTATTGCTTATATTCATAATAGTCTTGTCAATCTTTTTATTTGTCCCATACATGCTTAGCTATTTCTTTGGTCTTGTCTTTTCCAGACTTAAAGAAATACACCTCCTCAAGTTGAAAAGGCCTGGAGTCCATCCAGAGCCTTTAGATAGACCCTCTCTGTAGAATATTTCTGACTGCTGATCACAACTACAGCCCCTTTCAGGCGGACATAACCAAAACATTCCTTGCTCTTTGCCGCCTCATGGGAGCTAAGGGTGTTTCTTTAGAGGGAAATATTATACACAGTTAAGTTAGGTAAAAATATTATACAGAGTCAGATAGGGCTAATCCCTCAGGGAAGTCAATACGAAGGATGAAAACACATTACAACTGTGGCCAGAAGCACATGTGTTAGAAGCCAGGGTTCAAGATAAGGACAAAATTACCAGTTGTACATGTCTCCCAAGAGATAAACAAAAAATTAACATTAATCACCCCAGTGTGTGACCAAGGCTCCCGGATCCATCTCTTCCTACAAAGCTCCTTGCTCTTTCCATGTACACTTGCTATGTGTCCTGCTTCCCCATTGGATCAATATTACCTAATAGGCTGAACTTATAATATCATTGGTAGTTTTTCGTGTATTATATCCACCTTGTGATTTTGTATACACCTCATTATTTTACTCTATAAAACTTCCTCTGTAATGTGGGATCCATGGCAACCCACTTTTTGGGTAACCCTGTCTCTCAGGAGCTATTTCCCTCAATAAATATTTCCTACTCTTAACCTTCATTGTTCCTTAGAATTCACTCTTTGGTTTTGGGAAACACAAACTTGGTGAATCTAGTAGGTTAAGAGTTACATTTATGTTTTAACTTTACATTTCTTAAGTGTAACTCTGTGGTCCATTCATTGTTATATGGGCTCATTCATTCATTCAAAAATATTTAGTATTTCTTAGGTACTTGATATTTCTTTAGGTACTGGGCAATTTCTGATGAACAAAGAAGACAAAATTTTCCAACTTCATGTAAATTACAGTGCAGATTGAATGAGGGGGACTGTAAGCATAATATCTAAATAAATTGTACATATTATACATAAAAGGGGGGAAATTATGGCACAAAATTAGACAATGTAAAAGGAGACTGAGTAATGCTGGGAGGACCTCTTCTTCTTTCTCCTCCTCCTTCTTCTTATCTTGGTACCAGAGACTGAAATGAGCACCTTTGTCCTGAGCTACATCGGGGCCTTTAGGGGTGCTGAGGCTGGAGGATCACGAGTGTGAGCCTAGTTGGGCAATTTAGTCACTTGGCAAGACTCTGTATCAAAGCAAATAATAAAACAGGGGGCATAGCCTACTATTTTTAAAGCAAGGTATGGTTTTAGTCATTAGAGAGATTAATTAGATGTTTTTTCATCTCCTTCTAGGCACATGAGTGGATTATGCTTCACTGCTCTGTGGAATTTTGGCAAAGTCCTGAGACTCACTCTGTCCCATGGAACGGGAACAATGTGACATGTACCATATTTGAACAGATACCTTAAGAAATTCATGATTCACCATGTTTTCTCTTTCCTACTGTGGCGATGAACAACTAGACGGTAGGTTCCCACATCCAGGGCTGAGGAGAAAGGTTGACGTTCCCTCTGTAATGTTAGCAGGAAACATAAACGGATGGAACTGTCACACGCCATCACTGGCGCTCCTGATGAGCACAGATGGGCACATTCAGTTTTAAGTAGTTGCTGACATGAGGCTGCCATTTTGTTTCATGAGTTTTAGCGAATGAGGTTCCCAGGACAATTATTTTAATCATGCATTTCTTATCATGGTATACTGAAAGCAAATGCAGAGTTCAAATAAAACAATTCCCAATCGAGAAAAGTGATGCAACCAGACACTCTGCACAGTGAGGCAGACTCTTGTCTTAATCCTCAAGGAACTGACAATCTAATTAGAAAGAAAATGCCCCAAAGAATCCTAAAAATAAGTGAATAATTCAGCTTATGTTAGGTGAGCCATATGGACAGAACACAAAAGGAGAACTATCTGAGTACTTGGGCATTTCATTTTGGAGAAGATTGAAGTTACTCTTGTTTCTGTCCTCGGCTGCTGCTTTTAGTTTTAAACTCCCATCCGATTTTGAAACATCTGGCAAGGTGAATGTAGTAAATAAAAGTAGATTAGAGTCAAGTTTCAATCTTTTGTGAACAGCTTCCTATCTAGTCTCTTCATTAAGGAATGAAGAAAAGAAAAAAAATAAAAAATAAACAGTACCAGTGGTCAAAGTCAAAGTTGAAAAAATGCCACATTATTAAACATGAATAAGTTTTGAGTTTTGGCGTGTGTTATGGTTGATACATTGTGTCAACTTGGGGAGTCTAGAAATTTGGCTGAGTGATTCAGCAGGAAGCCAGGGGGCTTACTTTGTACACATCCTCAGCCTGTGGAAGAGGAGGGCATGGAGATTGTGTGAGAGTTACACGCCCCCTGGGTGGGAGTAGCCTGTTTACAGTGTAAGGGAGGAAAGAGGCTGCTTGCAGCCATTCCTCCCTTTTGCTGGTTGGTTTTGCTGTGCTCTGCTGCCATGAACGTTTGCCCTCTGACATGTACCACTCTGCCTCAGAACCCGCCAAGTATGGACTGAAACCCCCACAAACTGTAAGCTAAATAAACCTTTCCTTCCTTCATTTTGGGTATTGGGTATTTTGTCTCAGCAATGAGAATAAAGAAATGAAGACAATGTACCACACAATGAATAAGGAAGGATGGCAGATCTACCGGGCTGAGACACGTTGTCCTAGCTTCTAGTCACCATTAGCAGCATGGTAAAGTTTAGAAGGAAAGTGGAACGTACTGAGGATAAACAGAAGTAAACAGTATACACCACAGGGAAGGGTTAAAGATAAACAGAAGCAACCAAGGACACCAAATCAAGATATAACTTTCACTATATTAGCATCACCCCACTTTGGTTTGATTTTGCAAAAGTAATTAAATACATAATATTTTAAAAGTATCTGTCAGAAATGTAAAAGAGCAGTTGCGTTGCAGACTTTAGTCCATGCATAACCTACATGCATATGAATTAAGGAGCTCTTTCCATTACAGAGCACAGGGAATGAAGAACACCTGTGTGTGATCTCATCTGGGAAACTACATTCTCCATAATTAAATTAAAACACACTGCCTCACACTGTGTACTGCAGGGTCCTGGTGTTGAAGGAAGGCTGCACAACGGGGTCTAATATCATAAGTAATGGCAACTTTATCCCACATAGTTGATGTAACACAAAGACTCGTGCAACACAGTTGTGCTGGGGGAAATGGAGTTGGCTGTTTGCTTACTCTTGGGAAAATCCACACCATAAGTATATTAAGATTTAAGACAGAGACTCTTTAGAGGCTTTCAGGGATTTCCTATGAAACTCTAGCCTCATTTTGGACATGCCTGAATGTCATTTCTAACCTTAAAATTTGTATCTTTTATTTCATCAAATATTTCAAATTCCTGCAAAGTTAGTGGAATTATGAATGAAAAGCAAGAATGAAAAATGGGTTTCAATGAAAACAATAGCAGTGAAAGCATTAGAGGCAAGTCTGATTTGTACCCATTCCAGCCTCTGTCCTAACGAGATGCTGGCCATACGGCAGTGGGTAGGACCGTCTTGGGCCTGATGGAACTTGCAGTCTTCCCTGAGTGGCTTCCAGTAGGATCTTTGAGTTACCTACCCAATTGCTTTAGGATCTAAGTGGCCCTCAATCCTGCTGAAAATGGATCCCCTAGACACTACTGATGTTATGATCTGGATACTATATCTGCCTTAGGTCTTTCGTACCACATTTCACAATGTGCACACATGCTGACTGGGGGAAAAGAAGGGGCAAACTTTTGAAGGCAATGATACTACATTATATCCTACTTAAAATCTGGACACCGACGAGCTCATTAAGTTAGATATGGATTTCAAATCTCTAGACCTTTTCTACTCCTGTCTTTACTGGTTTCTTGTTATCAAGCTCTTTTGTTGGGCCATGGTATGGGAAGAAAGAGGGGCATGGCTGGGAATGTAAACTGGAGTCACATGGTGAAGAGAATACATATAGGTCCTTAGATTCAAGTGTATATATCAAGGATATTAGGGAAAAGGAATGGTTTTTACCAAATTGATATTAGAGGTGAACAGTTAATCTATTACCTTAAGATTAATAATAAAATCTCTGAAGAAACAGATCCATGCTTATTCTGAATTTCTCCATTTCCCAGGCGTGTGACCACTTAAATTATTTGCATCTCAGCCCCCTTACCTATAAAATCATGATAATGATACGCAAGTAGGAGGGATATTGGACAGCAATGTGATGATTTGTGTGAATTTATGGTGCCTGGCACCCCATATGTACAGACCTAATGATAGCCCTTTGTAAAAGAAGTCATAGTATGGTGGTAGCAATGTACTAAAATGCCATATTCCTCTCACTGTCATTGGGAACTGGAAACATATGCTTATCTCTGATTCATTCACCTAGTAAATACTTACTGAGCACTTACTTTCTTCCAGGCCCTCTCTAATCTAGTCCCTGCGCCTGAATGCACTTAGCATTTCCCACTACCCCCCCTTTTCGTGCTCCTTTGGAGATGGATAGATTATAAGCCATGAACTTAAGAACCAATTAAACTGAATGGTAAGACAGAATGTGACGTGCACTGTGCACCAAGTAGAGCAGGAGAAGAGGGGACCAGGAAATACGGACAATACACACGTCTGGTCAGAGCGGATGTCTTTGAGAAAATGATAGTTGAATAGAGATTTGAGAAAAATAGTCATATGTGACATTTGCAAAGCTTGTTGGCACCGGAGGGAGTGTGAGCTTTGCGGCCAAGGGCAAGGAGAAGCTCCAGCACTGGCAGGACAGGGAGCCAGGAAAAGGGGCGGGGTGTAGTCATGGAAACAGCAAAATGGGTGGGAGTACAGCTAACCGAACCTTAGCTTCTGCACGAGAGGAGGGGATGGGTGATTCAGCTCTGCAGAGCCGTCCAAAGGTGAGGATGGCCTTGCCTACAGCACCATTCAGCTGGCTCTTATACCTATCTAGAAATCTCTTTTTCATACCTCTAATGGATTTTTAGACTCGTCACAGATTATTTGTCCCTTGAAAGTATGGAGCAATGCTAAAACTATATATGCATAGAAAAATACCTTATAAAATTAATCTATTAAAGAAAGCAAGAAACATTGGCCCATGACTCATCCTAGTTATGTTTGGGTAAAGATGAAAGTTGGATTATTGGGTTAGGTTTTTCCGTATGTCAAATTTAGTAGGAATTTTGTGAATGAACCCTGAGGCTGTGTTTGAAGTGTTCATGGGATAAGAAAAATGTGCCTGAGGGTTGTTAGTTTGCTAAAATAAGTGTCATGGTGTAAAAATGGTAAACAAGGTACTAAATGAATACCCAGAAAAATATATAATCTGAATTACCCTCATAATCTATCACTTGTGTTTGTATTTTGGAGTCATATTTTGATAATGCTTCTACACCAGTGTGCTAAAGGATCCCTTCATTTCTCAGTGTCATGTTTTAACAAGTAAGTGGTTTCTAATATGAGGAGAAATTTTACCTAGTGAACTAATTAATTTGGTAGAATTTTTCTCATTTGCATTTTTGACAATTATTTATGACTACTATGGATAATGAGAGGTTATTTTTTTGGAATACTGTAAAAGCACTACAGACATTAGATGAACCACTAATTTTGGACGAAGATGAAACATTTTACATATTTGTCCTTTTCTGACATATTTTCCTATTTGAAACAAATTGTTTGTCAAAATCATAACTACCTACTGGAATCACAAACAAGCTCTTCAGGTGCCTATAGGACATTTACATGTTAAATATTTAATGTAGCCATTGAATATTGGTTTTATAAATCCAACTTTATTAGCTTTTTATATTTTTAAAGTGGAATCATAGAGCATGTTGTAAATAGTATGTTGTTATTATTTCTAGTAAAAACCCTGTGCTTTTAAATATGTTTAATTATCATGTCTTTTCATGTATCTCAGGGTGAAAAACTTAAGTTTATTCTGCCTATCAGGTCAGCTATGGAATATGTCTCAGCCTGATTACAAATGGATTTCTTATTCATTGGTGAATTTTTTTACATCTGATGAATTCATCAGTGCTAGATGTCTTACTAAAAAAGTGAACACATTTCTTAAGACATTATCAACCTTGGCATGGAAAAAAATCTTTATGCAAAAAGCTGAGGAGAATTGATGAAAAGAATCCCAAGTCATTAATGGCTAATGATTAGCTTGTGAAGTACAGCGTCACTGGAGAAAGGAACTGACTTGGCTTACATCCATCATATTTTTTATCTGCATTTCAATACTGCTTAAATATGTACTTCATTACAGGGCATGACTAAAATAGAAGGGCACCTGCTAAGTCGGAGTCATAAAACAGATCTACAGCCTGCTGGCATGTGAAATTTCTCTAATTTATATTTTTTATGAAACTACCCTCACATTATGTGGTTGGCAGCATAAATAATAAAGCATGTTACTTAAGCAATTCTACATTTACTGTATTAGTAAGTAAATGCAATGACCACCCTTATTCTCAAACAATAAAAACTACCCAGCCTTTTCATGAAAGATGATTGCAATTTCCATTGGCCTGTATATGCAATAAAAAACCATCACTCATCAAAATTTTAGCTATTTTCTCTTAAGATAGAAGAACATTTCGCTTGAAAGTTGTACGTGATATTAAATATTCATGAACCTGAACAGAGCTTAAGTATTAAATAAAACTCTTAAATTCTTTTCAACACGATTGAAATTCCTTTTGTACCAGGTAAAAACTGCCTCTAACCTGAAGAGCTGTTCAAAATCACTATGGTAGAGAGACTATACAATGTGTTCAAAGTCTATGTTGAGTTGGGATTGGTTTTTCTGAAAAGCCCGTTCTTCTTCTGAAATTGATTCATGATAAGAACCTCCATTTGGGTCAAACAGTATTTAACCGCTTGTAAATTTTAATTAAATGATTTGTCACTTTGAACACATAGTTTGTCATTTTGCAACTAAAACGATGTGTCTTTATCAGAAAATAACTCAGGGGGAAGGCATTCATCTAATTTGTCACTTGAACACCCATTAAGATAATTTGGTTGCTGCATGGAATAAAGTTGAAATTTTTAAAAATAGAGTGCATCACATTTAGTAAGCAAGATCACATTGTAAACTATTTAAAAAACATAATTTGCTCTGTAATTAAAGTCTAATAAGTACTTTACTTCTGGTCATTTTTTATTAACAGATGTTTAACTTTCTGGGATAGGAAATTCCTCTAGTTGAATTTAGTATCTACAAGAAAATAGGGTCCTTCAAATGAAAAGCAGTAAGTGGAATTAGAATTATCTAGGGAAATAAAAAAAGAAATCATTTCATCAGAAGCATTTCAATCATTGCAGAACTGGCTGAGACCTTGTCTTCAGTCTGGTGAATGCAATCAGAGACAGCTTAAACAGAATGAAAGGGACAACTGATTTTATTGAGGGAATAGCAGAGATATGAAATCTTTCTCTAGAAAGCATATATCTGGCAGAAATAAAGACACTAAATACATTAAGTTCAGTATTAAAAAATTATTAAAGCCATATCTGTTGGAGAATACTCAAGTCAAGCTGGCTAAATTCATTCAATAGTCACTCTATGCGACAATGCATCTGCTCATGGTATACAGTGAGGTAGTGACTATGTTAATATGACCCAGTGAAGATCAGATCTGTCAACCAAAAAAGTGTGTTCCTTTTAAATTT
This sequence comes from Dinomys branickii, assembly GCA_004027595.1. NCBI lineage: Eukaryota > Metazoa > Chordata > Mammalia > Rodentia > Dinomyidae > Dinomys > Dinomys branickii. Next base: position 105,574 of record PVLD010005151.1, on the reverse strand, counting down.
AGTTTGAAACTGAAAAGTAAAGTCACTTTAGTACTTCTACCATCAGGGAGTCTTTGAAGGACTTGGCAACATCACAAATTTGGGTGAAATAAAGTGGGTGAAATAAATTTCTCAGTCAGTGTCCAAAGTTCTTTTAAGTCAAGAACCACACACTCACTCTGACTATCACCCCCGCGTGGTCTGTATACTCCTGGTGCACCAAAATCACTTGGGCTGCTGAGGAAGTCCTGACACCCAAACCCTATCTCCACCCATGTAGGTTCAATTGTTTTGGAATGGAGCCCAGACGTTGTATTCTACATTCCGTTTTTCAGCTAGGGCTAATACATGCTAGACTTACAAAGGCAGGGCTGAAATTACAGTAACGAGTGGGGCAATCCTAAAGAAATATGTGGGAAAGTCTGCATCTGCAAGGAGAATTGGCTTTCCTAGAGTTAGTTAGATTTAAAAACTTACCATCTTAAATTTGTAGCTCTTCCTAATATCCTTTAACTTTCCATCACCCCATCGCTACCAACCTACAAGATGATATTGTTTTCTACTTTGTTCTCCTTTGTATCTCTCCTCATTTTGGTTCTTATGCTCAGGAACATTTACTAATTGTGATTGCAAAGCAATTTCCCAGCTAATGCTGCTTTCTGCCTGTCATGGAGCTTTTCATTCCATTTCACACATGCTAGAAAAGAAACCTTTGTAAAATACCCATCTTGTGCTTGGTCCCATCTCAAGAACTTTCAATGCTGCTGGCATTGAGAATTGAAACCCTCTTTGCACATACAGCTTACTTGCTACCTTAATATGACACTATTAATACACTGTCATTATTTATTTATTTATTGGTACCGGCAGTCAAACTCAGGACCTTGTGCCTCCCAGGCAGGCGCTTGTGCCACTGAGCTATATCCCTGGCCCCACTGTTGTTATTAACATAAGGAAATTCTAGATGAATAGATAAATGAAAGTTATTTTTCATTACAGTATTTTCTGAAAGACTTTCAATAAGAAGCATCAATATATTGCACTTTAAGATTGTTTTGAACTTCCCACGTCAAAATCCTCAGTATCCTCTGTTGTTGTATTCCCTGATCTTACATGATTATATTGTCATTCTTCCCCGATTTTAGCTGACTGCCCACTCTGAACACACTACTTTAACCTAAAATTTAAGTTTTCAAAAAAAAAAATCTAACTTTGACTTCTTCCTGGGAGCTATAACCAATTCTTCATCTCAGCTACCTAGAGAAGCAACTGTTTCAGCACTGTCTTATCAACAGGTTCAGTACATGACCTTGGGAGGCATTCACAATTTTTCATTCTCCACAGAACAGTGTCCCTATGTCAGTTCTTGGCATGGCATTCTGACCTTCCACCAGCTGTCTTCTGACCTTAGAGCCTACGGGTCGCTTTTACCTACCCAACGTTCAGACCACTTCGGCAGACGTCTGTTCTCTGCAGGTGTCGTGACCCTCCTTGGCCTGTTATTAGCTCACAGTAAAACTTCCCTTCAGTTCAGTTTTCAGTAGAACTAACACTGAAGGGAAATGTAGAATTGAATTAGACTAGCTCTGTGGGTCCTGTGACTCTGCGTATTTAAAGTCTGCCCTGGAATTTATATGTGCAGAGACAGAAGAAATAAGAGACATAAGGGGTGTTGGCTAAAATAATGGAAATGTATTGATCAATGGCATAAATATGTTTAGGCTCATCTGGATTACAATTTTTTTTCCTGCTTTGGAGATATATGTAAACTTGAGCTTTCTCTTATTTCATTTTCCCACTATTTATAGATTAGTCGGCCTAAGTATAGCCTTACTCAATATTTTTTAAAATTTTAAGAAAATTTCCTCTATGTGATTCAGACCAGCCTCAGACTCACAGTGTAGCTCAGACTGGTCTTAAGTTCAGCCCCGGTGCTCCTGTCTCAGACTCTTGAGTGCAGGGATCACAGGTGTGCACCACCACCCTCAGCGCAATGTTGATATATAGACTCTGGGGTTCCTTACTATCTAGACTGATGATTCTGGTATAAAAGGTGGAATGTAGATGGCCAACAGGGACCGGTGTGTCCTAAGGATATATTGATCATTTCTTAGCACTCTAAGCTATTTTAGAGAGTTGAAAATGGAAGCAGTGTTATTTATTCTGTGTTTCCCCTTCGGGTACTAGAATAGAGTTGACTGATTTGTAGATATTCTTTGGCTATTTGTTGAAAAGAGATGATGCACTGGAAACTCCTTTTTAGACTCTATAGCAGATGGGAGGGGCAGTATTTAGACCATGTTTCCAAATTTCCCAAAAGTTCAAGTGCTACAAGTAACTTCTCAATGGTCAGTATTGCAGGGGACTGGTGGGAGGTGTTTGGGCCACGAGGGCAAAGTCTTCATGAATGGATTGTCCTTTTTGGGAGAACGGCTTAGCTATCTCAGAACTCTGGCCCTGTGTTTTGTGTCTTGCACCCGGGGTTGCCTTCTGCTTTCTTCCATGAGTGGAACCCTCACAAGGCTCCTCCCAGCAGGTAAATGAGATGTGGGCTCCATGTTCTTAAACTTGTGTGCCTGTAGAGCCATGGGTCAAACTGCACATCCATTCTTCATAAACCTTTTACTTTCAGTTAGTCAGAGCATCAGAGACCCTCAGCAGTGGGAAAAAGCCATTTTTGTTCCATTTGGGCTGTTGGAAAGAGGGAATGTTAATGTCCTTCCCTAAAACAGAATTCAGGCTCAGCCATCCATTCAGAATAAGTATAAAGCAAACAGGTAGAAATGGAATAAGAAGGACCAATATGGAAAGATATCCTGGGTGTTCTACACAAGAAGAATTAAAAATCCAAAGGTAAAGGAAACTTTACTGTGGAACAGAGGAACAGAGGAAGAGGGGAGCACAGAGGAATGCAACATCATGAAAGGGATAGTGTAATTTTTGAAAAGTATGGACAGGATTGTATGTGTAGTGAGGAGAAACTCAGGGGACATCGAGAGGGTCCAATTGTCTGAGACACATTTCAGTAGAAGAAAACCAGGAATGGTAATAGGGGAATTAATACTTGTAAGAAAACAGTTGAGACATATAAGTATTAAAATTTAAAGTGCACAGCGAGCACCAGTTGGAATAAGTGAAACTAAATACATAGTCAGGCATCACATTACAAGGCATTTGCAGAGGACAGTAATAAGGAGACTATGATAAAAGCTGGTAGGAATAGTGGATATATTACCTGCAAAGGAACACAGCTAGACTGACTGAAGATTTCTCATTAGCAACTACAGGATGTTAAGAGATAATGAAAGGACAGCTTCAAAGTGCTAAAGGAAAGGCAGACAAGCAAATCAGTCAAGCCAGAACTCTAAATCCTAAGAAACCACTGAGAGCAAAAGTTTTCACATCAGCCCCGCAGCTCACTCCTTCTATAATGAGGGCATCCAGGGGGAATGAATGACCCGCAGTGTCCTTATCACCATGCCAATGGACCTTGAACTGACCTTCATAGCATGGTAACAGCACTTACCATAGACAAGGAGTCTTCGAGAAGAAAATATATTTTTACAGGATCTGTTTGGTATCACTAGATTGCTCATTGTAAGTCAACTTGGGTCTGAGGTATGGGGTGTGGTTTGCTCCATAATGGACAGGGGACAGTGGTAGTCACCTAAGCAATCACCAACCTCTGTCATCACCACAGTATAAAACAAAAGCGCTCCAAATTCCTAAAGATTTTCTCGGTAAACAATGGGCATATATTTTTCAGTACTGTTCTGTTTATCTGAGATGAAAATTCACCCTGAAGTAGGGAAAGGCACACTTTTGGAAGCTGCATTTATTCTTAAGTCCCTGCGGGAAATGAGTGTGTTGCCTGAGCCTGCCCCTTGCCTGTATCTTTTGAATCATTAATAAAGTTTGGTGCTGGGTAAGATCTATAGTGTGCAGAAGTGTTCCTTGACAGTTCAACCCTGTGGGTTCACATAGCTATTACTCAAAAACCCTGAGCAAAGTTTTAAACATACCTCAGCTAAGAAAGCTTGCCACCCACAGAGGCACACTGAAAGAACTAGAAAAATGTTTAATGAAAGAAAAAGTTAATAACCATTGTTACTCTTCTACTATCTGGTTTTGAAATTTTGTATTATTGTTGTTATTGTTTTCTCTCTTTAAAATAAAAAAATAAAAAAGAAAGGAAAACACAGAAAGTGGTATATTTTGGAATACTTAATTGGCAAATAAAGAAATTAGAGCAAATTAGTGTATGTGTGTGTGTGTGTGTGTATGCATGTGTGCACATATGCACATGCTGTGTGTTAGTAAAACCATAAATAAAAACTCAAAACAGTACAGGGAAATTGCCATGAGTATGCGACCATGAGGGAGGAAGTTGCTCAGTGGGTAAGTAAATAGTACTGTTTCTTTGTTTCTTTGGGAAGAGGTTTCTGAATATATTTAAATTCTTTTTGAAAAATTTGCAGTTAACTCTGCTTACTAAAGTGCAAGCAAACTCAACCACTAAAAAAATAGAAATAAGAAATATATAGCTTACAAATCAACTGAGAAAAAAATTGAAGGAAGCATTAGAAATTCAGCAGAGGTCAGGCAAGGAGAAAAAATAAAGACTATATAAAATTTTAAAACAGTATCTCAAAATATATAATTTGAATGGATATATATATATATATATATATATATATATATATATCTGAGAAAGATCTATCCTAAATTCAAAATACAGGTAGTGTAGAAGAATAGGACAAAGGGACTTAACTCCACTACACAAAAGAGATCTGAAGTGTAAAAACAGTAAACATTAACATTTGATAAGCATGGTAGGTGCATACTTGATTTTTTAATATTATTCTTTTTCTTCTCTGGATAATCACATAATTTGCAATTTAAAACACGAAAGTCCATTGCTTTCTATAGATGGCTATTAAGTATTTTTAAAAAGTGGTTTGAAAACCAGTGGGTGAGGAGTATATCCTTAAAGAATTCAAAAAGATGTTTGAAAAATATTTAAAGTTTGAGTCATTCCATCCCCTCCAAGGAAAAAATAAGTGTAAAGAATTGGTTATATTGAGATTTGTGTGAAAAGGGTAGCATATACTTAATATATTTGCATGCTAACAATGTGCAACTTTGAATAATTGTTTTCATGAGTAGGTAACAGAGGTTAATGACATTGTCCTATGTAAAATACTGCTCAAAATTTTAAAAGTTAAAACAACAACAATAAAAACTATAGCATAACTTTAGTTTACCTGTGTATAATGTTATTTAAAAAATTTAGAAGTGGCATAAGAGATAACACACACATTTGCTTAAGCAAGAATAAAACACCAAGAAAATCTAATACTATTTTTTATTGGATTAGGAAACAAATCTTGATTCAAGATTTAAAATGCAAGGTGTTATTGTGATGATCCATTAACCATTTACATTCCTTCTTTTTCCCTGGTAAAATTTTCATGATTTAAATTTCTTCAATTATGTTAAAGTTGGTGCTACATCTTTAGCCCCACTCTGATTTTCTTTTGAGTGTGATATCTTCAATTATGTTTTATTTCATTGATGCTCATTTTTTCAGATATTTAGGTTTTGATTTACAAAACTTCGCCATAGACTCATCTCATAGGAGTAAATGTTCTTAAGTAGACTTCTTCAGAGTTTTACCTACAGATTGCAGTAAGATAGATTTCTGTGTCTTTCCAGGTTTTATGTGATATTTTTCATTCAGGAATATTTAAACACTCTTATCAAATAACTACATGAATATCTCCTTATATCAACCTATCTAGAGAAAACATATCACTTGATTAGTTTGTATTTGAATGACAGGAAGAGAAAAAATAGGAAGGCCATGTTGAAACTCTTAAAAGGCATTGGAATCCATTCTCAAATTCTGGCCTAGTCTACTTCGAACTGTCATTTTTGACCACAAAAATTAAAGTTTCAATGAACAATAAGTAGTACATTAGGTGTGTACATAATCATACCTTGTCCAGAGAGAGGTCTGGCCTTTGACTGGTTTCTAGGAAGAGCTTTCTCAGCCTGGAATATCCTGCGTGATAGTGACAGAGAGGGCTTTGCTTGGGGCTGCCAGCCAATCGGTAACAATGTGTGGTGGAGCTTCCAGCAAGAACAATCACGTCATGTAGATGCGGGCTTTGGGTTACATGGCAGCAGCTTGCTCTCCTTTATCCACCCTGCATCAGCCATGTGGGCAGTCCATGGGCGTCTACAAGAGGGAACCTTCAGAAAGAGTGTAGACCTGGAGAGCCAAGAGAACTCTGCTTGGCAAAAGTTTACTCATGCAGTCCCATGTTATACAGAAGAGAAGCGATGTCCATGGCTCCCTAGCGAGAAAACAAAGGGAACTTCATATTGGGAAGCTCCCTGGAATTTTCCTACTACTTCTCTTCCCTTGGTTTATTTCGATGTGTATCTGTTAGCTGCAATATAGTGGAACCATGAGCACACCACCTTCCAGGGAATTCTGTGAGTGCTTCTAACAGACTGGCAAAACCAAAAGCGGTTTTGGGGACTATCCAAATTGCAGCAGGTCAGAATTAAAAAAACAAATGAGCGCTGCCCATGCATGACATTGTAAGGGTGTTTCTCATGGTGGCTTGTCTACAAAGGGCGAATATTGGTGAGCATTAGCTGGCTGTGTTCACGATAAAGGAAACTGTCTTCAAACCAACTGTAATTCTCGTCAAGTCTCTCTGTGCGCATTCTATATATAAAACCTTGCTTAACCTGGGCAGTTTTTTTTTTTTTAAACAGGCAGTTTTGCTTAATATTGATAACATGAGGTAACTGGTGGATATTCAACCTGCTTTTCTATGTGTTTAGCAGTAAATTCTGTTGACGGTCCCTGGAAATCCATCTTCAGGACAGAAACTTTGGCAGATGCTTTTGTTCAGCAGGTTTCTTGACAACTGTGTCTGAAAAGCAATTTTTCGCCACTCTCCAGGACTGGTCAAAGGCTGAGGCTTGCTTTTGGTGACATTGCGTTAATTGTCTCCCATAGGACTTCCAGAGTGCTGAAGGGGAGGTGGCATTTCCTGACTCTTGCCTCTGGAGTCCACGCTTCTTGCCTTCTAATAGCACTGTTTATGCCTGCAGCGTGGCTGCACTCACCCTTTCTGCTTCACGAGGACTTCCTCCTTTCGCCTTTTACCTCCTCAGGTCCTCTGAGTTGCTGGGAGAAAGAGCCCAGTCATTTCAGTTTAGACGGCTGCTGTGGAGGCCACATGGGCAGGGGCTGCTTTTAAGGCAAAGCAGGGTTACTAGAAGGTGAAGCCCTTGCTGGAAACCCCATGCCCCCTCTGTGGAGGCACTTGTTCCTTTAGTGGATGATTGGTGCTTGCTTGTGTTTGTTTCTTTGTATACATCTTGGTCCTTGATCTCCGATGTTTTACAGAAAGACCAAGGAACAGTGATATTTCACACTGGGATTTTTTTTTAAATCACAAAGTTAAGGATCAAAATCTGTTGGAAGCCCCAGGGCATGAGGAGTCAAAAATATTGCAATGATCTTGTACTTTTGTTGTATCATTTTATCAGTGTTTTCTCTTCAAATAAGCCAAAGGCTGTCTCTCTTGCACTGGGTTGTTTTTGCAGAGGTTCCCACAAGACAAATGTGTGCCTTTATCCTTTGTCCCATCCCACTTTGTTCTAAGGAACTGACACTCTCACTCTTTTGATTTCTTTTGCTATTAAAAGACACAATTACAGGGCCTTCTTTTCAAGGTGTGGATGTGCACACATCTGTGTGTAGTAGAGAAATACTGTGACCTTTGTAAAGAATGTAAAGCCTAACGGTGTTCTTCCCCCCAGTCACAGTCCTCCAAAATCCCCCAAAGCAAGGGCTGAAACTTAAATTCCTTGGCAAGGGTTTAAAGCATTTTTGATCTAGTATCATGAAGAAATCATTCCAAGTCACAACCGTTATTTGTGACCACATTACCAATCCTCCCCAGACACTGATGAGCTGAGCCCTTGAAAATGATGCCTTTGTTACTTCTCAGTATTTAACTTCTCTGTAGTCCTCAGTGCCTTGATACTGTGTTTATTTGGAGAGTGCATTTTTCTTCTGCTTGCAAATGCTGTACGATTGCTACCCCACTTTTGCTAACACATCAGCACATTCTATTCCTCCGAACGTAGTAAACACTTGGTGGGCTAATCTGGACCAGAGTGAAAGTAAAGCCCAGAATATTCCTGATGGTATTGGGAATGGGAAGCCTGAAATAAGAGTGATGATCATTGTGCTATTATAGAAGGAGAGTTAGGGTGTTGTGTGCTAAGGATAAATGGGTGAAGCTCATACCATGGAGAACAGGTGGGGGAAAATGTCCCATTAACACTCTGTATGTGGCTAGATCCAACCTCAACTGAAGCCAGAGTTTCTTATCCATTCAATTACTCAAAGTAATGTGTTCCTTTGTAATAAGCTATTTTAAGTTTCTGTCTGAGCTTGTGAAGTCCTACAAATTACTGCTTAAAATATATGCAATATGCAATATATGTACGAAAGTTACTTTATTAATAAATAATATATCTTGCATGTGAACTAGGCAAAAACAATAATTTTACTTGTACTTTTATAAAACTAATATAGATCAAAGAACCATATCTGGCTTTCTGCATTTCAGGTCTTAAGTGTACAGCTCCTAAGGGCTGATTAGCCATGTTGGTCGACTGAATCTGCACTAATGATTTTCCTTGTGCTTCTTTATTCGGCCTGGGTTAGTTTTCTCCTGCCATATTCTCGCTCACTCATTTATTCACCTGATGCATCTCTCTCACTCACTTATGTACTGAAGCAATTCCCTGACATGGTGCTGCAAAAGCCAATCAGAGACCCAGCATTCCATTTCTGCTGCTTGAATGTAATCCAGATAAACTCACTACCCAGTAGAATCAATCAGTAGAAGAAAGTCATTATAAAAGTATGTCTCACTTGCTTGTTTTTCCTCCCAGACAGGCTAAATATTTAATAGGAACCTAGGTGTTATTTATTCATTTTTATTGGGTCCTTCTGACACCCAGCTCTGCATTGTGATGGGCAATTAAGGTAAATATATGGTTAAGGGAGAAAACTCTGCTTCTGGGAAACTGTTTTGCACACCAATCCAGGTCCAATTGAGTTATGGCTTCAACACTTTTTGTGTAAAATCTTTATTTATAGGTATTTGACATACTTTAAACTATTTGTATCCTCATTTGGGAGAAAAATCAGAGACTCTACTTGGGAGGGAGTCTTTTAGCTCCTGCCAATAAGCAATTAATACTGCCACTGATTTGTCATCTGCAGTGGTCGTATTGGTTATTGAAGCTTCTTAGTAGCATCATGATGGCTTGTATGTAAATACACTGAAACTACCAATAAGTTGTTTAATATATGCTGAATATTTGCACTTCTTTTATATGGTTAATGCAAATTTTACTTGGTTTTAAAATTTTCCAGGAGGGCTCATTTGAACCTTTTTGAAGCATAGAAACTGGACAATTAGGATGGCCTGGAAACAATGAAATTGATAGATTGCCACTCAGCTAGTAGCCACATTTTTCTAATTCCTGGTAATAATAATAAAATGGTAGTTAATATCTACTAAAGATTTACTCTGTGCCAAGCATTTTTCTATGCTCTTTTTTCAATTAACATATAATTATAGATATTTATGAGGTACAATGTAATGCTCTGATACATGTCTGCAATGTATGATAATCAGTCATGGTACTTGGTTTATCCATCACCCATGCATTATAACCTCTTCACAGTAAAGACGCTTAAAATCCTCTGTTACCTTTTTAAAAATGTTCATTTCAACACAATTGTTTAATAGAACAACAGAACTTATTCTCCCTGTCTAACTGACTTTGGGGCTCATTCTCCATAAGCCCTTACCTACCCAGCCTCTGGATCGGTAACCACTCCTCTTCTTTCATCTTCTATGAGATCAGCTGCTTTAGATTTCATACATGAATGAGATAATACAGTGTTTATCTTTTTGTGCCTCACTTACTTCACTTTATGCAATGATTCATCCTTTTTGTTGAGATTGGCAGGATCCATCCACTCTCAAAGTCTAAGAGGATTGCACTGTGCATATATATTACATCACCTTTCCCCATTCATCCATAAGCTTACTCCTTATCTTGGTTCTTACAAATAGTGCAGCATTACACGATGTTACACAGGATCTAGTGTCCCCCCAAAAGCATCATTGTGTAAAGACTTAGTTCATTATGGGCTTTGCAAAATGATTGGATCATAAGAGCTACAGCTTCATCATAAGTTAATCTACTGATGGGTTTGTAGGTCAGTGGGAGGATTAGAAGAGAAAGCAAATTGGATGAAGCAGGCCACTGGGTGCGCGTGGCCTTGAATAACGTGTCCAGCCCCCAGCCCCTTCTTCTCTGCCACTTTCCCTCGCTGCTCCCTGCTGCCATGAGGTCATCAGCTTCTCCCCACCCTGCCCTTCTAGCATGACGTTTCTGCCTTTGATGCCAGCAGACTACAGATCGGAACTTCTGAAACTGAGCCCAAGGAAACCATTCCTCCTTTAAGTCATGCCGATCAGGTCCTTTGTCCCAGTGACAGAGAGCTAATATACCTGGAGTAATTCATGTAAGCTTCAAAGAAACCCTACATATTAAACAGTGCTCTTTTCTTCAGTTTACAGTTGAAGGAACCAAGGCTACAAAGTTTAAGTTTTAGGATCATGGGTGGTGAACACACAACATTGCAAACCTCCATCTTTCCTTTGTTCTATTCCCTAAATTCCTGCTTTTCTCTTTCTCTTTGCCTCCTTATCTCTTTCACAGTACTGATCATCTTGGAATATGCTGCGTTATTCCCTTATCGCACTCACTGTTTATCTCCCTTGGGAAAATGGGTGCTCTGCGTGGAAGTAAATCATTGTCTGCAGCACTGAGGTCGCACACCTGGTAGGCAATGGCTTTTGCGGAATGAAAGAAGAATGAATGAATTGTAGCCTAGCCTCAGCACTAAAACATGGAGCCCTGGGGGCAAAGCCCTTGCATCTTTCCATGACACTATGTTCCTGAAAACCCACAGGCAGATGGGAGGAGCGGTGCCATATGGAAAACAAGGAGAGATATCTACAATAATATGAATCCTGGCCACACCAGAACAGGCTTAGCATCTTTCCTACCAATCTCTGCTTCTTTCAAAGAAATCTGAGTGGTAGGAATACTTCTTCCTAACTTAGAGTTAGTGAAATAGGCTCAAGGGTCAAATAACTTACCTAAAATCACACTAGTAAATGTTGGAGAATGGGTCTGATTTGTTCTTCTCACATCTAAATCTTAGGTTCCTTACATAATTTTATATAATACAATCGCTAATGCTTATTAAAAGGTAAGCACCATTGTAACTGTTTTGCAGGTTTATTTCACCTAACAAATTCCATTGTGCAACCCAGTGAGGGAGGACAGACTTCACTAGGCAGGAAAATGTAGGTGGCATTTGCTTAATACAGAGCGCTTCAGTGGGACCTGCTGGTCAGGGGGATTTCAGACAGGCTGAGCCCCAGGCATCCCATGCTAACCCCGCACCTTTCTCCCAGCACCCTCCAGACTTGGGCTCACACAGGGGCTGCTCAGTCATTGTTTACCTGCTTGAAGGAACTGAAAAATTCCTATAAATTTAGTTTGTGTAGACGAATACTTAGCTTGTATAAATAAATGCTTTCCTCTCCGGTTATAACCATCCTTCTCTACACAATGCTTTTTCAGGACCTACTTTATTTAGCTAATTGCAGTCTTTCTGTGGTTTGGCCAGGGTATATTGATGATATAAACATGATTCACTTTGTTCATGTTGTTTTGCTCTTCCAAAATGGCAGCAATGGTAAAAATGAACTAAACTTACTGAATATCAAAATAAAACAAAACTTTTCCATTGATTGGGTTTTATAGGAATAAGGGTTTTTCTACAAAAATTTTTGTTTTTAAGGTTTTATAGCAATAAACTAGATTTCTACCATAAACGATGCCAGAAAGTATGTTAACATTCACTCCGCGGTATTTGAATGTAAAGTCACTTGATAATCTTTTTGTTGGTAACAGATAATGCAGACTCCTACTCATTGATTTCTCTAGATCCTTCTTTTTTCCCTTGAACAATTTTTTTCTTTTAAATATTTATTGGAGAAGCTGTTTATACATGCATGAACTTTTATTTAAATTATTTACCTCCTTTATTTTGATTGTCTGGTGAAGGCATGATTTTTAGTCACTGAACAGGTAAAAACTACATTTATGACTTTGGCTTAACAGTTATTAATTTTCTTTTTACTCCTCCCCACTTCGTTCTCTGAGCTTTATTTTTCTTACTCCCAGTACCTTATTTTTTGGACACAAGCCTAATCCTGAAGACCAGAAGTCTCATTTTTACAGCAGATAACAAACCATTGAGTTCAAGACTAATGGACCATCCCATTTTCAGCACGAGGTCCGTGGATGTTGATGAAACACTGAATCAAGAGCAATGGAGATTAAACTCCTGCTTATTTTTTAAAGCACCGTTGACGCTTCATACTAATTCATTTGTATACTAAATAGCCAAGGACAGAAATAAAACCCACACCACAAATAGCTGCTAATCTTCATTGTTGCCAAAGTAAGATCACACTAATATTAACGAACTACTTTTGGAAATAGAAGCAAAACGGCATTTTGGATTTAGTTGCTAAGAGAGATTTTGCACATATAGAAACTTTTTAAACATAGGAATAAAAAACCCTGCCACAGCTCATCTTATAAACAAAGTAAAGCAAACTCTTAGTGAGAAAAGTTTTAAAGAGCTTGTTTATCTGATTCACAGGATCTTTTCTGGTTAAAAAATACTCAGCCATATCCTTGCCAAGAAAGGAATCATCATTTTAAAGAAACTCCAGAACCTATTGATATGACTGAGATGTTTTTATGCTTTACCTTACCATTCTGAATTCTCATTTTGCTCATTTTCCAAAGGGATTTGTGCCATTAGAGTATTATGAGGTTATTTATTAGGAAAGAAGAATGTGATAGTTCCTACTTTTGGGCTACGAATCACAAATTCCCAAATGGGACACTGCAAACAGATGTATGTTTATCAAGATTACGTTAATGTCTTCTTCATATCTGCACTTCCCCAAGTTCTTGTGGAAAAGACTGTTGTTAATTTTTTGAGGCATGTATCATCAGTTTAACAAATAATTCATAGCTCTCTACCACGTATAATAAGCTGTTGGGAACAAAGTCATGAATAAAGACCTGCCTTGATGAAACTTACATTCATGAGGAGGAAAATGACAATTAACTTATTTCACAAAAGTGAAATAAAGAAATGAATCACTCAATGGAGGGACATGGAGAGCCACAATTGGAATGCAATTAGAAAAAACGATCACCAGGGTATACTACACACAGAGGGCATATCTGAGCAGAGGCTTGAAGAGAGGCCATTTGGATATTTACAGGAAGTGTGCTCCAGCTGGAGGAACAACTTCACTAAAGGCCACAAGACAGAGTCTTCCTGCCATCGTGTGTTCGAGGGACGGCACAGAGTCTAGTGTGATTGCAAGAGGGCAATCAAGGAGAGGGAAGCATGAATGGAAACAGGGATGGCAGGTTTCCAGATCACATAGGGATGTGAAGGCTGCTTTAGAGTCTTGGGATTTTATGCCACATGGAAGGGGAATTTCTGTAGAGCTTCAAGACAGCAATGGTATCACAGAACTTATGTTATAAAATTTGGGCATCGCCTATAAGAAGCAAGAGCAGGAGCAGGTGGGCTATGCAAGAAACATTTGAATAGTCTTGAATAGAAATGATGGGGAGTCTGTATTATGTCTTAATCTCCAGGAGTGTTCACTCCAGTGAGGCTGTGGGGGGGGGGTGGGGCATGCGCGCGGGCGCATGCGCGTTTTTACATGCAAATATATCAAACCATTGAAGTATGCATTTTCTTAGGTTTATGTTCAGAGCGAGTCTTTCTCGCTTGTAGTGGCTGCCAGGTGTGCTTTGATGAGAAGGGGTCACTCAAGGTCATGTTCAGGCTCAAAGAGAGAGATCCGTAATTGTGAGGCAAAGCTGCAGCAGTGATGTCAGACATATTTCAGCACTACTGCTCAAAGGCAACTGTCAGTAGTGGATTTTAAATAGCTAACATATTCTGGCTTTGGCTTAAGACAGTAAAATAAACGAAAGCACCTAATATTTAACAGTAATTTCTATAATAGCGGTATCTAAAAGCGTTTTTCAAATGTCACTTTCACAAAGTATTTTCCTCACCTGGATTCTTATTCCTGAGAAGTACAAAGCTATATATAACCTTTCTTGTTCTTGTGTTCTCTGGGAAATAACTAATATGTGCTTCTGAGAAGTAAGGACCTGAAAATCATAGCACTGTTGTAGGTAAATGGATCAACTATGACCAGATCCTCCTAAGGTTGAATTACACACCCTGAAACTTGAGTGAGAACTGACTTTACTAAAGTCAGATATCCATTCCATTTCAACTTCTTTAATAGGCTTTATAAACACCAATTTACATGGAGTAAGGAGCATTCTACAAGTGATTCCACTAGGGTGTCTGGATGAAATACCAGCTGGACATTAACTTCTAGTACACTATGGGCCTTCACATAATGTTGCTTTTTTTAATCCTCAGAACCAACTGATTTTATTTACCTTATTGCCTCTAACGTTTAAATACATATGAATCTCCTTCTGCACAAAATAATGGCCTGAAATTATTTCTTCAAAATAGTGATCATTTGCATTTAGTTGGCAGCACAAATTTATCTTTCAGTATAATGCTGCTACATCTTAAAAAGGCAATATCATAAATGAGATTATCCCTTCAGAAAGCAATCCCAGAGTAGAATAAATCAAGATATGGAAACCTTACAAATGGCCTTTAATATAATGGATATTACCAGAAAGTGTATGCAACTGAAATGTTCGAAGACAACAATTTATGGCTGAATTCTCAGTGGATAGGATTTCCTTCCAGAAATATATTATCAGTATCTGTCCAGTAGTATTAAGAATCTCCCATCCTTTTGTGACTGAGCAAGCCAGCACAGGACAATACAGATCTAAGTCTTCATGTGCAGCTTTTTCTCCATGAGGATGGAGAAACTCAGGCTGCTGAAGATATGCAATGCTTCCAAAATCGCACAGTTACTTAAAACAGGAAGTTGCTTCTTATTAATGAAAAGTGTTTTATGATAGTGTACTGATTTGGAACAAATTTTCATTTTATGAAATTCTGCCTTCCACTTCTAGGGGAAATTGAACACAATAAACTTTCAGTATTTGAAAATGCCATCATGGCATTTCACTAATTAAAATATTCCTAAGAGTATTCTCTAATACTAGTGTGATGGCTTGTGTTTAACTGTCTCCCGAAGCCTCAGGTGGTCATAAGTGGGGCTTTTCAGAGGTAGCTGGGTCTAGAGTATGTGATGGTAGGATTAAGAATGTTTGATTACTAAATTAGTTGATTGATTATTTTGACATAATTCTGGGTGTGGAAAATTGGAAGGTCCACCCTGGAAGTGGGTGGCACCACCCAAGGGGTGGGTAGCCTTAGAAGGGATAAAAGGGAGAGGCAAGCTGCTGTTGCTTTGCTACTTTGCTGTTTTACAGACTTCTGCCTGCCTTGCCCTGCCATGAACCGTTTCTCCTCTGCAATGGCCCTCTGCCCTGCCTCCGTGCCTTGGAACCAGCCAGCTATGAACTGAAACCTCTATAAACTGTCAGCTGAATAAACCCTTTCCCCTTGAACTTTGGATGATGGCTATTTCATCTCAGCAATGAGAGAAGTAACTAAGATAAGCAGACACAAAAATTATTCATTAGTTAATTGTATGACAGGGTGAGGTTTATACGAGTGAGATGATAGGCAGGATTCTGACCTTGGTGAGTTTAGTATTTTTAGCAGAAAATTGTGCATGGGTCTCAATGGAGTAGGAAAGAAAGGAATATTTACCCTCAACATTCTCTGTGCTTGGCCTGTGTGTGGCTTCCTCTTCTCAGCCCCCGGCAACCGCTCTTCTTTTCACTGTCTCCACAGTTGTGCTTTTTTAGAATGTCATAGTGGTAGAAATCAGACAGGATCCAGCTTTTCCAGAGCGGCATATTTCACATAGTAACATGCACTTAAATTTTCTGTAAACTGTCTTTTCATGGCTTGTGGCTCATTTCCTTCTAGTGCTGAATAACCCTCTTTTGTCTGGTTATGCCACGGCTTATCCCTATTCACCTGAAGAAGGAAATCGTGGTTGCTTCCAAGATTCTGCAATTATGAATAAAACTGCTAGAAACAGCTGGGTGCAGGATTGTGTGTGGACATAATTTTTCAACTCCTTTAGGTAAATGCCGAGGAATGTAATTGCTGGATCATATGTTTAGTTTTAAAAGAAACTGTCAAACTGTTTTCCAAGGTGGCAGCATCATTTTGAATTCTCACTGGCAGTGAGTGAGAGCTCCTGTGGATTCACATCCTCGTCAGCGTTCGGCAGCATTCTGAGTTATGGTTATTCCAAGGCAAATAGTATCTTGCCATTGTCCCAACTGCTGTCTTCCCAAAGATGTATAATGGGGAACATCTTTTCCTAGGCCTTTTCTTTTTGGGTACTTGTGTATTTTTTCAGTGGAGTGTTCACTAAAATCCTTAGTACAGTCATTTTAGAAATCAAGTTGTATTTTTGTAGTTGATTTAAGGAGTTTTTGGATATTTTGAATATCATCCTTTATATATGGTTTTTGCAAAATATTTTCTATCCCATACCGTATACTACACATATTTAAAGTAAAGAAGGCAAAGTACGACCTATTTTTTTAGATGTAGGAATAAGGTAAAAAGATTGGGAAGGACAGCTTTCCTGACAACTCAGCCTCCCTCAAATGCGATGAGATTCAGAGCCAGACATATTTTCCAAGGTGCACAGCAGGTCTTTCTACCTTCCCATCTCTGGCGGCCTCTGTTGCTACTTCAACTTCTACTGTTAGAAGGTCGACCCTTAATAAACACTGATAAGAGTCTGTTGTATGAATCACAGACAGACATTTCCTCGATTTGTGTGTGTGTGAGTGTATTGTTGAATGCAAAAAAAAAAAAAAAGAGCTGGAGATAAAAACAAGTATGCTAATTTACTGAAAGTGTTTGGCACAGGTCCTGGAATGGTAGTAAGTCAATATATGATATACTATTAATGATACTTTAAATACCAACAATATTAATTTTTCTTCTTGTTATACAAAGGCCTATAGTGTCTAAAATCTTTAGTTATATTTTTTAAAATGTCACGCAGGGCTCCATAGCACAGCCTCGAGATATTTGTCACATGGAGAACTGTGTTTACATGATTGTCCAAAACAGCAAGGTAGATAGAGCAGTTGTAAGATTTGGGGCCGATTCTACTCCACACAGCGAAAGAAAAGCTGAGAGGAAGAGACGAAGCACACAGCGGAGTTTAGAACTCTTAGGTTGTCTGAAAATGAAAGAAGATTTATCCGCACAAATACTGAATGCTCTTTGATAAGACCACGCCATATTTTAAGAAGTAATTCCTAATAATTGTCATGAAAACCCATCAAGGCGGCATCAGGAGTTCTTGCTGAAATAATCCACAGACTGATGTGTTTTATGCCTCAGTAACATCCGAGGATGTGTGCCCTTTCCTCTTTTCCTCCAGGCTGTGGCCCAGCAAAATGTGTGTAACTTTCTCCTGAGGAGTGCTTCGTTCTCAGAGCCTTTAAAACTGTAGGCCTTTGAATCATTTTCGTTCCGAGGGTTCATGCCTTTTACACATTGTTATTCTAAATTCCACGAGTCATTTACTGACTCATAATCGAAGTCTTTCAAGCCTCTGAGTTTTTACACTCTGTTCCACGCTATTTGTCCCCAATTTTGTAACATTACCCAAGTGACTAATATGAAATCTCCTCAGGATGGGTCAAAATGAAAATAATGAGGTAGCTGAGGAGTAAATATTGCTGATTTATGAATGACAGTGTTTTGCTCAGAAACTGCTGATGGTCTAAGTAGCTCATTATAAGTGGTACACACCCTGGCACACATTTGGAAAAAAAAATTTTGGTGAAAATGAGAAAACATTTCCCTTTGTAAGCAAAATGTATTTTTTCTCAAAACTGAAGAAGTTATATTTGCTCACAAGCTTTCTTTTAGATGTAATAAATGTGCAGCAATGAATCTCATATTGTTTCCATTTGAAAAACTCATTTTCTAAAAACATTAATGATGTGGTAGATAGAGCAGATTAGCTTACTTGACAGTTTCTGCACCATCTTCTGATGCTTTTTCTTGTACTGCAGACACTGGAAAACTAAAAATAACATTTCCTGACTCCCTTGGAGTTAGGTTTCCAGACATGATTTACGTTCCACAAATCGGAAGTATAGACTCAGTATTTGAATTCACAGCTTCATTTGACAGAGCATAGGCAGGGTGCACATGGGACTGTAACAGGAGTGCCGGGGTTTGGTTGTTCACAGCTGATCACTGTGTGCAGTCTCAGACCTGCAATGAGACAGTTTCCCCAGAGACACCAGCTTTGGTGATGGACTTCCTCAATTCCCAGCTTCCCGACCTTGGCCGATGGATGGAGTCGTTTCTTTGGTGGGAAGTCTTCCTTTGTTGTTCTGGGAACCGATCTTGGACCCAGTCTACCACCTGCTACTACAGCCCTATCAAACAATGGCATCAGTCCTGATTCACCGTAAAAGTCACTTTCTGCTTGAGTTCACAGCAGTTTCCATAACTGAGCTTGCAATGATTCAAGTTAGAGGTTCTGAAGTTAGGGTTTGAGGTCCTGAATGTCTTTGAATCTTCTTCAAAGTTATCATTCTGTTCCCCAGAGAAAGTTCCTTCCCAAGTGGTGCCATAACTTTCTACCTACATTGTCATTCAGTAAGCAGAGAATCAGGTTTTTCATCTAATATTTGTATGAATTAATCAGCTATCCTTGTGTTGTTTTTGAAATTACCCATCTTTTTTCTTCTACTATGAGAAGATCCCTGCTGACTTCAAAAACTCTTCATACAATCCATGCCAGAGTCCTCTCTGGGTGTTTGTCGCCTGCAAGTGTGAATGAACCAGGAATCCCATAACATCTGAGAGTTAACAAAACTAGAGGTTTTCTTTTCCATGAAGATTGTGTGGTATAATTGAAAAAAAAAAGAAACAAATGGATTTAGACACAGAAATTGGATTCACAAATTTACTTAATGTTAGTGTGATTTTGGAGAAATTATTTAACTTTTGGGACTGTTTCCTGAGATTAAAATACTTTATAGGGTTCTTGTGAAGCTTAAATGAGGATATATATATATATATATATATATATATATATATATATAATTTGCAGTATTGGAGAACTACTTTTTTTCCTGTTGCATGTAAGCTTAGGTACAGTAATATCAAAGATAAGCAGGTTATAAAACATAGACCAGAGGAAGACAATATTCCTTTTTTTCTACTTTAGGTAGCATAGGGCCCAGGAATAGTGACATATGTTCAGTGGATTGGAAAATCTTTCTTGATATTTTAAATCTTCCAGGTAGATTGATTATGTAAGCCAGTCAAAGTAGCAGTATGGAATCTGGTTCAGACAATGCTGAGCCATTATAAGTTCTTTAAATCTTGACCCTCCTGAAAGCTCTTGCTTCCTACCCTTTCTCAGATCTGTTTCTGCAGCCTCTTGCCCATCTTGTTAGCTTCTAACATCACTTTTCTGATATATTTTCTGTGTCTGCTGTGTATGTGTTTGTATGTATGTGTGTGTAAGGTATTGAGAGTTGGCTTCCATTTTTTTAACCATAAACACAGATGAACAGAAAAGCATTTTTCTTCCACATAAAAGAGGAAACATCTGGGAAAGGTGACATTACTGTACCAAGGTCATATAGCTAGGAACTTGTATACAGCCATTACTTAAGGTCAAGCTTTTAAGGCTATAAAATCTATTTTTCTATTTATTTAGAGCTGGTTTTCTGGTCAAACAGAGCTGTCTTACTAATCCTAATGTGTTTAATGAGTCCTTCCCTAGAGTATATAACCTGAAGCTACCAGTCGAATTAGTCTGAAGTACTTTAAAGCAGGAAGAGTAGAAACAAAAACCCACATAATTATGAAAGACCAGGATTTGCCACATCGATCTCAACTCATTACATATTGGCACCAAAACTGGATAAAACTGAAGTGACTGCACTGGCTGACCATAAAAAGAGGTCCTTTCCCTTTTCATCCCAAATAAAAAATAACCTTATGTAAATTCAAAAATTAAATTGAATTCCATTATCTCTTAGGTACTAATCTATGTAATCCACTTAAAATTTAATAGTCTGATTTAAATTGGAATAGATATGTGCTGCATATAATTCTTTACTTTGTATCATGTATCTACAGTATATAGTAAATTCTTGTTCTTAAAAAGATATGTCCTCAATTGTTCTTTTGAAGGGCTTGTTCTTTTTTTTTCTGCAGCAAGGATGTATGCGTGAAATACAGCCAAAGGTAGATATGCTATTACTTATTTAAACCTTGACATTCACTTTAGAATCAATGTGCCTTTAATACCCACCTAGCTGAGTAGCAAATCTCCTTATTCTGATCTGATGAATGTTTGGGATATTAGGATACAATGTGCCTCGCCAGTGACTTTCTTCAACACAACAGCACATGAGACATACAGAATGACCTCAATGAGTACTGGTCACAAAATTTTCACTAACTTGTTTTATCTTCTAGCACTTTCATAGATTATAATGTAATCAAAGTGCTTTCTCTGCTTCTAGTCTCCAGTTACTTGAAGGTCAGTCCCCATTAGTCTACCCCAGTCTAGGACATGCCCTTCCCCTCCTGTGGCACGGTTGTATGAAGGGGGTGTGAGTTGCTCCTGGTGCTGACTCCTACATCGCAAACACTATAGGAAGGGCAGATTGCTGAAGGAGCCTAAGAACATCTCCTCACTGATGAAAGGAAGCATGGAAGGAGAAATGGCTTCTTCTGCTTTGGACCTTGATGTCTGCATGGAGAGCTTGGAACTGAAGCTGTCAGCAAGGATCTTAAGGTGTGTGAGCTGAACACACACATCAAAGTCAACTTCTCGAGTCACTGAATGAAACACCTTTTGGATCAACTTTTTATGTGGAAAAAATATTGCCTTGTTGTTGAGGTGAATGTGAATTGAGGTTTTCTGCAATGTGCAGATGGAGCATCTTAACTGATACACAAAGCAATTTTTAGAGAATGGCTGAGCCAAGTGACTGTCCCACAGCAACTGCCAAAGGGGTATTTATTAAAAGGAGGTTAACATCATTGCATACGATTACAAACCTGAGGAGGCCATAATTAATCCATATTTATTTTGACGAAGGATAAAGTGATGGTGGAGACTACCAAAAGTAGTGAATATAATGAAATCCTGGAGGGGCAAAGCTGCAGAAAAGCACATCCCAGAATCACCAGTGACCACCAGAGGGCTTGATCTTTTCTTGAAGTGCAAACAGGAACTCACAGCACAGCGTTTTTCTCATCCTTCTCCTAGGTATGAATGTCAGTCACTGCTACCCGGACCACACCCAGCCCCTCCTAATTTCTAGCCTGTAGGGATCATATGAAAAAAAATTCTGTCTTTCACAAAGGGCCATATCTTCAAAATGGAACAGCGGGGCACCCACCCAATGTGTACAATAGAAAACAAAAGAATGGGATACGCTTTCCTCCTGCCAGCATTTTGGCAGACTGAAGTTGGTGTTTTGAAGGTTTATTTAATTGGGTGCTTTACTTTGGAGATAGGCATTCCTCCAAAATGCCGACCCCCATCCTGGTGGTGATGGTGGCAGATGAGGCCTCCTGGTGTGGTTAGATCAGGACCTTGAGTGCAGGTTAAGCACCCTCCTAAGAGGGCTCAGAGAACTGCTTCCTGCGGTTGTCCTTTTGCATTGACAGCGCACAGCAATCAAGGCTCACACAGGCCCTTTCCTGATGCCAAGGCTGTGGGCACCTTGATCTTGGACTTTCCTGTCCCTAGAACTATGAGAAATAAGTTTCTGGTATTTATAAATTACCCATCAGGATCAGACTAACATGTGGGGCAAGGATTAAATATGAACTGAAGTGCTTGGAGAAACCTCAGATGCAGGAGATATTCTAGAGCGGACAGCTCTCACAGTGAAGGGTTTGTCTATCTCAGTTAAGTGTCCCTTTGGCACAGAACAGCTTCGCTGTAGCATGCAGAGTTCTAAACCACTTATAATGGGGTCCATAGCTCTTGAAAGTCATCAATTAAAACTATCAAAAAAAAAATCCTTCTTTCCATTCTTATTATAGAGATCTGTGTTAGCCCTGTCTTGACCCAGGGGTACTTACCTTCGAGTATGAGTGTCCCTGTAATGCCTGACCCAGACCTTTGCCAGCGCTTTCCATCTTCCATGGCCCCAGCCTCACCTCTTTCTCCCTCCCTTCTTCAAGCACACAGTGACCCCTTGTCATTTTGCATAAATATAAAACATTGTTTGTCTAAATAATCTATTGCAAATGTAATAACATGTGCCAGACACAAAACTGCTTCATAAAACAAAACTATGCCTAGATCTTTGAGTCTGTTCCCGAGAATCTCAGAATTCACCTTAAGCCACTTATTTCAGTATTTCTAATGAAAGATACATTGTATTAAGTGGCTCAGCAAAACTCTTTTGAGCCATGTAAAGGGAAGGAGCTTGATTTCCACTAGAATCTAAATGTAGACTGTTTCTTTTCTACCACCTGTTGGGCCTCAGCCTTCATTTCAAATTCACTATGTTAAAGATTCAATTCCTATTGTTTCTGCAAAATGTGCTCTCTATTATGATAATCCTGCTTCTACCAGCTGTTTCACAGCTAGCATGGCCACTCTTGCTTACAGACTGGAATACTCTGCATGTTCCACAGATCCACACTCCCCACCTAGCTATTCACCAAAGGTTTCCTCATTTTTCTTTTGAAAAAATCCCTTTCATGTCCCTGTTCAATGATCATTTACTATCACCCTACTAAAAACCATATCACTTTAGATCCATAGTCTTGCGGTTTCCTGGCAGATACCTGTGAATCCAGGCTCTGCTTCAGCTAAGTCATCCTATGGACTTCAAAGAACCACAGCAGAATTCTACAATAGGAATAGACACTGCCCCGCTAATAAAAATATCTCTAAAATTATCTCTGAAATGTAGAAGAATCCATAACATAAACACTAATTAGAAGTTCATTTTTAAAAAAGTTTCTCATTTAATTTACAAAATTTGTTTGACTTCTCTCCTTTAGACAAGAATGTACCTTTATTACTGTTTCTTTTAGAATCCTAGTATTATTTCTCTGATATATGAAATTTCCTGAAGCTCTTAAAGAAAGCTTTTTCATATCTTTAATTCACATATTTAAAAAACATATTAAGCACACACTGTTTCACAACTGAATGGGGTATAAATTCTAAACCTCAGCACCTTGGTTGGGTTCCGGTTGGTACTTTGCAGTTGTCAGCAGTATTTAAAATGTGCTTTCAGGAAATAAAGAGGACATGTCACAATTTCTTTATATTTAACCTACATCATTCTATTTACCTCCTGCCCCAAATTCAAGAATCTTAGATATTTTCAGTTTTTATTGTTGTGAAACAAAACTTCTCTGTGACCTCCACTTGACTGTGAAAATCTTCAAGAATCCATGTCCTCTGTTCTAGCCCACTTTATGTATCTTAAGCTTCCTATGACATCTTTGCAACTAGTGGGCTGGAATCCTGTCCTTAAATCGCCTTCACCTACCACTCATATTTCCAAGCCTTTCCTAACTTTTCACCTCACCTAACTTTATCTTCTGTTTCCTTTAGCATTGTGTTCTAGAATATATAGTAAGAAATTTGGTTTTGCCTAAAAAGAAACCTTGCTTTTGCCTCTGGATCCACGGCCTCTAAGACATCTCTAGCGCCTGGCACCTCCTCCCTGATAGGGTAGTTTGGTCAGGGTCTTTGGCCAGCAGACAGTCTAGCACTGTGATTCCTAATGAGGACTTCGGAGCCATGCTCTATCAGTACCTAGTAAAGAACTGATGACCAGAGGTAGGTGGAGCTTTGTGAAGAGCTGGTGACTAATGGGTAAGCACAGGGGAAGTAGGTGGCTGAGCCTCAGTAAATACTCAAGACACTGAAGGTTTGACTGGGCTTCCATGGCTGGCAATACTCTGTGTATATCATTGCACATCTTGGCTAAAAAGAGAGAACACAATCCATGACTCTCATAGGAAGCTGGGTATTTGGGAACTTCCTGGTCTCTGCCTTATGCATCTCTTTCTTTGGGTGATCCTTTGTATCCTGTCCCTGTAGTAACCTGTGAGTATAGTAATTCCCAATGAGTTCTGTGAGTTTTCTCAGTGAATTACAAAACTCAAGATTCTTGGTGTGATCCCTGAATTTGTAGCCAGCTGCTCTGAAATGCGAGTGATCCTGGAGATCCGGGAACGTGAGGCATGTGTCTGAAGTGGTAGCTGTCGAGCAAGGGGGATTCCTTCAAATTGCACAGCTGGTTAAGCTCACAGCACAGAACCACTTCTGTCTCAAAGTGTGCTCTGAGGAGTATCTCCCTCACTGATGTCCCCTTCCTTGAAATATTGTACTATTTGTATTAAATATAACAAGTTTTTCATAGATCATTGGAGGTAAGTCAGTAATGGAGGTCAATAATCACAGTAAGTACCAGCAAGTATTTCAATTTAGTACAATGGAATATAGTAATCTGTTAAGTTCTGAGACAAAGAGGAAGTAAAAGAGGAGAGGAAGGGTATTTATATACCATGGGAACAAATATCATAGATGGAAATGGTGATATGGAAAAGAAAACAATAGACATTTCCCTAAGGAAATACTGCTCTAATGAAACAGCTCTACAATTCCATTAGCATTTACTGAACACGTGCTCATCACTGAAAATGTGCTTCCAGCCCTCTGGGGCTGAATACCTGATGGATGTGCCTGGTCAGTGTTGAAACTATTTTTGTTTGGTGGGTTATTGTTTTATTTTTCTTGACAGAAAATTATTTCAGAGGCCTCATGCTTTAGAAATAAATCTCTACCTTATCTTAAAAATTTTAACTAAGTAACACTGTCTATGAACTATATCTGAGGTCCCCGCCTGTAACCGGTAATATACCTGTTAGCTGTAACTTTTTCCTATTTCCTTTTTATACAAAAGATAGCGAAAACCAGCATGGGATTTCTGCTTCTTTTAGTAACAAGATCCAACGCTAGGGCCTGTGAGATATTTTAAAACAGACTCGAGCAAACAGAAAGAAGAGTCAGGGTATCCTGTTAAACAGAGAATCCTGGGAACAAGGCATATGGAACTAGAAGGAACGAGGAATTTGAAGGACCAAAATGCGGTTCACATTGATATTCAAAAGTCCTGCAATCAGAAACCGCAGAAGACTGAGTGTCAGCTTGAGTACTGTTGGCAAATGTTGGTCAAAGGGGGATAGAAAGGAACGAGAGTGCTGTTGGCTAAAGTTTCATAAACTTTCCATGTAGAATGTATCTTGTTTTCCAGGATTTATTTTTCTTTCTCTGTCAATGATAATAGAACCAGGACTTGTAGTTCTTTGGGCTGGAATTATAGACTATATTCTTCTTTTTAAATCCTAACAGTGTTTTTCAGAAAGAAAAAACTTCACAAATAGGCATCCTGGAGAGCTCTAAAGGACTCTAACTTGGCACAATTCTATAAAACCAGAATGTTAGATGATGCTTTGTTCTGTTCCTGTCACACACCAGATCCCAGCCGAGCTAGGGTTATGTGCAACAGATCAGCAGCAAGGTGCGAATTCATTACTTACTTGCCATGTCCTATGATAGCTGATCAGTGGAATGAGGGTGTAAATCCTTAGTCTGTACGCATTCCACAAAGTCCACTGCACCCCTTAACACCTGCAGCTTCGTTAACATCCATTCTCAATGCCAGGAAATCAATCAAAATAATACTTTAGGTTTGGATGTGCTTAATCTGGGTTCTGTCTAAAGCATTTGATTTTATGAATTAGATGAGGAAAGTATAATGCGTCCAGTTTCCATAGCTTTATCTGCCCCGAAAAGAATTGGGGAGAACAGCTCATTAATATTGACATTTCCGGGGCTGGGGATATAGCTCAGTGGAATAAGCGCTTACCTGGCAAGCGCAGGGTCCTGAGTTCGGTCCCCAGTACCGCAAAAAAAAAAAAAAAAAAAAAAAAAAAAATTGACATTTCCAAGAAGAAACATATATGTAGTTAAAGTGATTTTAGCTCTCATTTTACACAGTGGGTTGGTAAGTGATGATCAACTGACAGATGATATTTTTATTCCTGTTCGTATGTAAACAGAAACTACCCTGATTAAAAGACATATATGTCTCTGGTTAGAAACGTATAACATCTTTCTGATTTCCTGTGCTCAGTCTTTTGAAATAAGATTTTACATATTGTATAAATTGTAGACATATTGGAAATACCAGAGTTTACTCTGTGAATTGCTTGACATATGTTCTTTTTAAGCATAAACATTTACTGCCATTCTACAGACTGAAAAATTATGTTTTTTCTTAAGACAATGAGAGGGTTTTGAATCTATTTCTATAAATAAATTCCTTTCAAGAAAGCTGATCTTTAGGAGAAACTTGAGCTTTGTTGTTTCTCTAAATTGTGTTGCTTTAAGAACTCAGACTGCTCTTTCATCACACAGAGTACAGTTTTTACCAAGTTACAGAAAAGATGTGAATATATACAATTGTGAAATGATCAGACGTGCAGTACAGCAGAAGATTATGACATGATGAGATGGAAATCAAATAAATAAGCTGGGCAAAATAAAACCTAGCATTATTTTCTGATTAGAATCTACTTTTTAAGATCTGTTTCATTCAAGACCTAATGCTAACATGTATATTTTCTGTGTTTCACTCAGGGAAGGAAGACATTATCTTTCCTTACTTCTTTTACAGAAATTAGTGCATGCTAAATTAAAATTCATAAGCTAATAGCTACCATGGCCTCTAAGACATCTCTAAGACTTCAGCATGAGTCCACTAATAGTGTTGAGTGCAATTTTTTTCTGTAAGTCTTAACCTGTTCTGTCTAGTAAGGTATAAGAACGGAGAATCATAGATTCCTGTAATAGTTGTGAGGCAGTAGTCATCTAATTAATTGCCTCTTTACTTGGAATGGTTTAGCAATTCTTCCCTTGCATGCACTGAGGAAGTGTATAGCATTTAAAATCATAACATTGTAAAACATGCCTTTATCTTTAATAAACACTTCACTGTGCTTTAGGAAGGTTTCTGCTGTATGAGCCTGTGATGAACCAGTTGACTTCCC
Source organism: Dinomys branickii (assembly GCA_004027595.1). NCBI lineage: Eukaryota > Metazoa > Chordata > Mammalia > Rodentia > Dinomyidae > Dinomys > Dinomys branickii. Next base: position 78,171 of record PVLD010005151.1, on the reverse strand, counting down.
AAGGTCTATTAATTTATGAAGTGAAAATTAATATCCTTTTATCAGACACATCTGGTATCCAATTATCAGTAGAGCAGATGTGCTTTTTTATATAGAGAAAAGGGACTCAAGTACAATAATTTGAGAAGTAAACTGACATAGTAGGAATTCTAACTCTGGTTTACTGCTATCCTAAAGATGAATTGCTTGAGGGTATGGCTACCTCCTGCAATCCTTCTAAATATCAAAATGGAAAGCACAGCTAGGAAAGGTCCAGGTTTGGCTCTCTTCGGCAGGAAATTATGGGAATGTGACTCACACAGCTGTTATGGGTACCTGCTATCTGCCAGGTCCTCTTCCGTTCATTTCTTCTGCCCACTGGGTATAGCCAGCCATTTCCAAAAGCTAATTTGCAGTTGATTATGCAATCTGCCAAAACCAATCAATGTGCATACTCATGACCACTCATGAGATCGTTTGCCTTAATCATGGGAGACCTCTAGGTCATTATTCAACCACAGGGAATATATTCAGTGGAGATGGCTGTAAGGGTGCCCACCACCCAGCTGCTTGCCAGGTCTTTTGGCTTCCATTATTTTCATCTCTTGGATACAGCCGGTGATATGCAAAGTCACTTCAAAGGCAAATCCATTCCCCATCAGTGAGAAGTCCTCTACTGACTCCCGGCTTCTAGGATAGCAAGATAAATATGAAGAACTTGACACTGTGAAATGAAAGCTTACTTTCATTCCCTCAGTGTTTTAAAAATTAAGTTAGTTTTCAGCAAGAGTTTACTCTTGTATGTAGAAAAGTTAACTCTTTTTAGGTTTGTAAGAGAAAAGTCTTTTAAAAATCGGGCTTCCTCTTGGGGTCTATTTGGATTATACTTCTTCACTTGTATACTTCTCCACATCACAATTTGTATTTTTTATACTCAGAACTTTTTTTTAAAATAATGGACTCAGTCTTCATAATTTAACACACACTCAAGGATTGTGGCTTCGATCAATTGAGGACGTTTATAATCACCTATAACAGAGAGGGCAAAAATATACCATATGTGTTGTCTTCTTTCTTCTCTCCTTTATGTATCATTCATAGAAATAGAGATGATATAGAGACTCAGATAGAGAGACAGAGACACAGACAGAGATGGAAATGGAGGTTGAGACAGAGAGACAGAGATAGAAATATTTATAGTGTCTACTATGTAGTAATCAATATTATAGGTACTCAGGTTATAAGAAAGAACAACTAATATTGTATGGTGGGAATTCCTGTCCTCATGGGGATGCCATTCTAATGAGGGTAGAAATAATAATAATCTTACCAAGGCATCATTTCTTCTACAGCCCTGACACAGCCACATGACCCTTTTCAGCCTTTGCATAGTTACTCTTAATCAGTATAATTAGGCAGACAGGATGAGATCTATTTGTCATTTCCGATCTAGCAGTCTACTAGTGCTAAATAATTAACACCCAAAATACTTATTACATTTAATAGAAACACTTGAATGGGACTATTTCACCATAATAAATGATTAATATATAGATTAATATAGGGCACTAACATTTTAGTCCGAACCCCTTCTCAATGCTGAGTTCTGAACTTCCAATTGTAGCATTCATAAATAATGCAATTCTACTCACTGAATTAAGATTGAACTTGAGAAATTTACCTTACAAGTCTCACTTGTTAATAGGGAAACTTTTGTGAACCAAAAAGTCAAACATTATCTAAGTAATCAGTTGTATAGTTTCTTCATGTTGATATAAATATATTTCAAGAAAAGTCTCTGTGATGAAAATGTTTGACTTTGCCATAGAGTAAGTTAATATAGCTACAGCTATATTGGTTATAATGTTGTCAGTGATTCTATGGTTTGAATTCTAGAGCCAGCTTTGGGGTCCAAGTTAGGCTGAGAGTAAATAAACTAAAGTGTAACAAAAATCAGTGAAATAATACAAAACTTGACATGATAGTAATTAGCTTCTTCACTTTTTCATAATCAAAATTTTCCCTAAGGCCCTTGTTTTTAAGATTTCTAGAGTGAAATAAGATTTCTAGAGTGAAAACTATTTTTGACAAGTGTAATGTTTTGATTATGAAATTGATCAATTTTTTCCCATGTTGCATTAGAAGGTCTCATCTTTGCATGGTTGAAACATTTTGAACTTCCAAAAATAAAATGAAGAGTCACCTTATCTTCAACATTGTCCCTCCTCATGTTAGCCAAATGCAGTGGTTTTATGCAAGATACATGAGCTAGTATTTGCAATAGTACTAAATATCTAAGCATGCTAATTTGAAATACTATATTGTAACTTCATTATATAGTCTTTCAAAATTGTCACAGATTTTAAATTACTCAACAGAACTGTTGGTATTAGAAAGTCTTGGGGTGGTGGTACCTGCTTGTAATTCCAGCACTCAGAGGGCTGAGGCGGGAGGATCATTGTGAGTTCAAGACCAGCCGGGGCTACAAAGTGAGCTCAAGACCAGCCTCTGCTGCATAGTTAGATTCTGTCTCAAAAAGATTTTAAAAAAAGAAAGTAAATGCTTTCAAAGAATGGACATCATATTTTTCATGAATTAGTTATGTTTACCCTAGACATACATGAAGGTATGTGTACATACACACATTTCCATTTGAGATGTAATAATAAGCTGAGTTCCTATGAATACACAATTTTTAATTAGTTGGAGTATATACGTAATTGATTTATAGTTCTAAGCCAACTATAATATATTTTCTTTATGATTTATTCATCTTCTTTGATATATTAATGATGACTCAATAAATAAAATTAACCTTACTATGATACTATTTTCAACATGATTTTAAGTGTAGTTTGGGATCTAAATGACCTCACAGTCTGGAATATTGCTCAAAGACCCAAATGTCATTTTTCTGGGTTATAGTAAAGTGAATTTTTCAGGAATTAGGAAATGTTAAAATAAAAGGAAGTCCTTGAATTATGAATTATAGTAATCTGTTGGATATTTACTAAAAGCTAGACTTACAATTGTAAATATACTTCTTTTGTAGCTCAGAAACATTTCAGAAGTAGCTAAGAGCCATTCCTAGCTATTTAACCATCAAAGAGCAAGACTTCAGTCTCCTAGATTTCAAGGACAGAACCCTGAACGTGACCATTACCAGTCAGCAAGCACAACTAGCCTGGCCTCATACAAACTAACCCTTTGTACTTTACACTTCTCTAATTCCGAGACCCCCATGTCTCCTCCTTGGTTGCTTGCTTTGTAGGCTCTAAAAATCACTAGTTTTAGAAGTCGCACAGCTGAGTGCTTGAGAATCAGACTCCCAGTAGCATTGCTGCAGGTAACACCTTGGATCAATGGGTAATGAGAAAGATGATCTAGATTACTGCGGGGGGACTTGAAAGTTGCTTTTCTCCAGACCACAAACTGTTCACTTGGGCCTGTGTAAAAATCTGATGGGTGACCTCTTGACTTCTAGAGACCAAAAACTCCACTCTCAGGTCAAGCTAATACTGCCATTTTCTGAGTATGTGTTCCGTGCAGAGCCATGGTGTTGGATTGTGCATGCGTGGACCGTGGGTGCTTCATCTCAATCACTTACCCTTTCCTCAAATCACCCTGATTCTTGAGCCAATAAATACCCTCAAACTTTGTGCTTGGAGAGGTGGATTTGGGACTGGACTCTCCCCATTCATACGAGGATGCCTCATGAATAAATTCCCTTCTTTTACAAAGCTGGTTGTTTTAGCATTTGGCATATTGTATGGTGGGCAAAGTGGGTCTGGTACTGAAAGCTTTGTGGCTCCATAAAAGTCAGTAAGTGTAAACATCTCATTGTTTCTCTAGTGTAAGAACCTGAAAGAATAAATAAAACCTGAAAGGTACAATAGATATTGTGAAAGGGAAAGAAACAGCCCAAAAGGAAAGAACAACTGGGATGAGAGAAAGAAAAAAAAAAAAAGAAGGAAGGGAAAAAATATATATATACACACACACACAAGGTTGCTAAGGTAATTGTACTACTAATTTCTATTGGTTTATTGAAAGGAACAGTTATTATTTAATTGTTGGACCAATTTTTCATGCTTATATCTGGTAATCTGAACAATGACTTTAAAGACAACAATATGCAATACAACAACCATTGTTGAAAACCTTTCATCTTTTTTGAAATTCTTTATCATTTCTAATATATTTTATCCTCTTTAAAATAAAACCATCAGTAAAAGGAGACAGATTGCTTTCCTAACTCCAACATCAAGACTATACATCTTCAGTGACCATTAAAGAAAAAAAAAATCAACAATTCTATGTTGATACATGTGCACTTGCTGTTGACATTTCAAACAATGCCAGAATGTAAAAATATGTGAGTATAAGGATAATGTATGTAGAGATACAAGCAGTGAGAAATTTCATGTAACATATACAGCTACAGATGAAGAGTTCATATATATATATATACATATATACATATATATGAATAACATCTTTATTACAGCTACTATAAATTACTCAACACAATTTTTTGTTAAAATAAAGCATCTTAATTACTTATATATTCAAAAATTAAGCATTAATAAACATGTCTCGATGTGTATGGAGTTCTATTGACTTTGTTTCACTTTCAGAAGACAAAATATATCAGAATGATCAATGATACAATCAGAATAGTTTTATTTAAAGTTTGGGTTTATTGTAAATGTGAATATATGGTAGATATGCTCTACATTTATTTGGTCAAAGGTCAAATCTTTTGGAAGAGAAAGGTATGTCTAGCTCCGAAGACAGGTACCTGGAATGAGTCCCTAACTTCCCCAGACTATGAAAAGTCCCTAAGACTCTTGTAGCTCGAGACAATACTAAGATGTTCCCTAAATCTAGGGCAGACTTCTAGGATTGGCTGGATGAATTTTGCAGTCCCAGGATAGGAAGGACTTTCAGAATGGGCTTTGGAGAAGCATTTTGACAACTTACCCACCCTTTAACCACAATGGACAGCAACATTCATACAATTTCCTCTGTGAAGGTAGAGATGAGCTGATAAAAATAGTGAGGTTCTATCCTTGCTTGTGTGAATTTAGAGAAATGAGAAAATATTTAGACAAAGTTTTCTGGTGTCTTTATTTTTGGATTGCTCAGAATTTTTAAAGTGTTTGATGGGTAATGTAAATATTTAAGACAATGGTATCATATGCAGGATTTCCAAATTGGTTTGACCTATGCATTTTGAGATATTTTGACTCAAAGTAATACAAAACTAGCATGTTCCATGAACTAGTTAAATTCTCATGCATCTTTTAAACTTTTGATCTTACCGTGGCACAATATATGTACATTTTATATTTCAGTATTTATCAGAGATTTAGCTAAACAAGGTGCAAAACGTTTACTTTCCAAAGGCTTAGAGAATTCCTAGAAGTTCCATTAGTTGAAGTACTATTTGAACAAGATGATTCTACATACATGAGTTTCAGGCTTTTAGAAAATACATTATCCGATTTACCTGTAGTTATAGTTTTGGTAAGATAAACTTAAACAAAGAAAGAGATGGTTTGTTCATATTCTCAAAACCACAAAATAGCAGCATCTATCTTTGCATTTAGGTGGTTAATCAAAGACAGATAAAGTTAATATTAAGTATATCCGGTGTGACTATACATGCAGGGAAAGATATAATAAAACACTTCTTTTGTGTTTTACATTCAAAAATTATACTGGCCATATTGAACATTTGGATTTTAAAAATTTAAAAACTGTTAAAAATTTATCCAATTTAGGGTTCATATGATAGCCCCTCTAGGACAATTTATTCTGCAAAAGTAGGTAGATTCATGAAATGCATAAAAACTGGAATTAATAAAATTTTAGATGCAATTAAATGATATGATGTTATTTGGGAACTCCACAGTAGCAAGTTTAAAATTCTTCATTATTGTTCATTCTCAACTCAAAACCAAGATTTGCCTCTCCAAACAGGAACATTTCTTCCTTTCTATGGAATTAAGTATATTTTAAAAATAGCTGCCAATTACATGAAAATGGGGCTTTTCTGATGGAAAATATACTCTTGAGAATATTAAAAGTAAGGAAAATGTGCAAGTACAATAAAGCTTTAGAAATAATACGTAAAGGAGCTAATTAATTTATTTTGATTATCAGGAATTTAACCATATTTATATGTATATATGTATTTAATGGAGAATAAAAAGCACATACATATTACACTAATAACTATGTATTTTTTTGACAAATGGCATTCAAGATACTGTCAAAGATACAATTCAGAAAGGCTGAATTCAAATGAATTTTGCAGACACTCTTGATATACAGAACTCACATGGTGACTAACATTTAAAACTTGGGACTCTGTCATACTAAATCCACCAGTGTGCTGAATTGTTTCTTTACCTGTTTTTCTGTTTGACGCAGAAATTTGCATTTCTTCACTAGAATAATGAGATGCATGAAAAACAGCACAGAGTAGTTTTTATCTTGGTGACTCTGCCAATATTTAGAATCCAGCTATCGCTTCTGTAGACTCACAAACCTACCTTTTCCATGCTTTTGGGTTGGTAAAATTGGATGATCAACACTTTCTGCCTAAATTTAGAGAAGATTAGAGAGTATGTGTCATTTTCTATGGGGATAATAAAAACTCTAGTGGCTCAATGTGTTTCTGTGGAGGTAGCACAGCAACACTAATGTACACCTTAAGTACATTAGAGTTCATAGATATTTTCTTAAAATATCTCAAAATGCTACAGCATACTTTTATCCCTATTTTGCAGAACAAACCAAGGCTCATGGAACTAGCCCGTGAGAACACATTGTTCATAAATCACAAAATCAAATTCAAGCTGAGGGAGTCTTCTGCAGCCTAAGATCGGTACAGAACTTCTAAACTGAGATGTGTATGAATTTCCCTTTTAAAAAGTGAAAATATGCTGGACCTGAAATTATGTACCTGTGAATCTGAGAGTTGTAAAACTTCTCACTGATCACTGTAAAAAAATTTCTTCTTCTTTGAAATATCTGGGAAAGAATTATTTAAGGATTATCATAAGAAAGTGAAGAGAAACAATTCCAATTTCTCATAAAATTGGGGAACCCCAAAAAGTCCAGGTGTGAATATTCACTACAAAACTCACTTTATTTTTCAGATAACAGAATTTACAATTAAACTCTGACTGCAATGACTCAATCACTGATAAGCTTTCTGAGCTTTAGTTTCTTGTATAAATTAGGATGAAAATGCCCACTGTTAGGGTTGTCATGAAGGTTAACTGAGATAATGCATTTAAAATTATTTAAAGCAGCATCTACCACAGAGTAATGGCTTAATAAATGGTAACGGCTGTGATTTGAATTTCCACCCCAATGCTGTCCACTAAGACGTGCTGACCTCCCTCAGGGTATCATAATGTTGCCTGGTTAGCATAGAATCAGATTTATTCTCAGTCATCCATTGCAGTCTGACAGAGGGACCCCGTTGCCAGAGAAATCTTTCCTGAACAGGAGGATCTCAGAGAGAGAGTCTTCATTTCAATAATTCCTAGTTTTAGCTCACAGATTCACATCATACATTCTTTAATTAGATATGTCATGCTCCGTAAACTATTTACCAAGGAGTCCAAAGCCTAGAATCCTTTTTGGGGGGGGGGGTTGGAAATAGTGTTTTAATCTCCCCTTTTATTCCTGAAGGTCAGAGCGATGTGAAGATCCAAGAATTATCATTTTCTCTGGGCTAATGTGCACTATCTACTGTCTAGAGCAACAAGTATGAAAAATAGGTAAAATGAACCCATAACTCCTCTCTAGTCCTACAAGCATGGCTGGAATAGGCAACGATGAGGGAGAAAATGGAAAAGCAGTCAGACATAAATTAAAAAGATGCAAGTTACTGTGCTTGTACTTATCATCAGGGATTTTCCCATCCCCGTTCTGCAAGAGTTGAAGAGCTCACTGATTTATGGTTAGACAAATCCAGTAGAAATTTCTGCATTATTATGAGATCCATATTGCTGGCAACTTGTCAGAGTAAGGGACAAGTCACCTAAATGAAGGGACTTGTCACTCTAGGGCATTTAATTAGCAGCATAATAACCTGGGGATTTACAGAATTCTTTTCATTCACTTGAGCTTAGTTCCAAGGCTTCTGACTTGAGGTCAGTGATTCATGCTCCAGTAGAAGCTTGATCATTTGCAAATCTTGGATTCAGTGCAGATATTTCAGAGTACAAAAATGCTATGGACTCGTCTGGCTGAGAAACAGTCAATTTAACTAAGCTCATAAGAAATACCAAAGCAATTTCACAGCTGATTTAGACCCATAGACCTTTTATACCTGTTTTATAGGCAACTCATAGAAATTAGGAGTAGAAAACAAAGTTTAAGATCATCCAGCACAATCATTTCACTTTATGAGTCTGTTTTCCCAGAGGAATTTGAGGACCTTGAGGAGAGAAGCTATGCTTGTTTCCTGTGTGACTGGAGGAGGTGAAAAGGCCTAAATGCAATGGATGTGATTGTAGACTTTCTGGATAAGTCAGAACGTGCTAGCACCTAAGTGTGTTCTATTTTTCTTAGCTCCAAACAAACGAGATGTTAAATGCAAATAGATTATGTGTCATAGTCTGCTTCTATAACGAGCAACAGGATGGAATTCTTCATTTTCCATTTGGCAGGAAGTATGAATGATTTCAATATGTTATTATTACACTGATAGGAGCAATCCTTGTTCAAGGGATTACTGCAAATCACAGTTTGATGAGATGCTGCAGTAGGAGGAGAGACGGTGTCAGAAAGTTCCAACAGGAGCCAGTACTTATCTAGAAAGGTCACTCCAGAGTCCTCGGCAGCAAGTACGGCCCAGAGGTGCCACCTAGTGACTGCACTTCCCTGGCTGTGAAAGCACAGATTTGATTTTTTAGTATGGAGAATCAGATTTGTACATATTTCACATCGCAGCACAAAGCGTCAGTTCCCAGTTTGTGTTGCTATGTCAAATTCTGAGAAGAAAATGATTATCCTGTAAAAAAACGATTATGCTAGACTGTAGGTCATTGAAAGTAACCGCGCAAAAACACCAGAAGTACAAGAGATGGATCCAAACGCTTTGCTCCTTACACATGCACATCTCTGCTGTTCTCAAAAAAACATAATAAACAGCGTTTCTGACAAACGAGGCCATAACAAAGAGAGAACACATTTCTGTCTCTATGACGTATATTCCTCGATTATCTCCTAAGATTATTTTTTGAAGTGAGCCCACATGTTGCACGTAGTAGATGCTTGATAAAGGACACTGGGTGAGGATGTGGGGTACTGGATGAATCCCGGAACATCGGAAGTTTCAACAGAAGGTGCACCTTGAAAAGGACCCAGGCTCGAATGAACATGGGGGAGCACTAGCCAGGTATCTGAGTATAATCTTCATTTTAAAATCTGAGGCATAGCCTGAAGTGAAGGGAGTTTGGTGGTTCAAGTGGAGAATAGTTGTAGAGGAAGACATAAAACCAGAAAAGGGCCAAAGAAAGGTGCTGGGAATGAAATAGGAAGTGAATCGCACTATAGTTTCTATCTGGCAACAGAAACTACCTGTAATAGAATGCACTTATTCATGTTGTAGACCTAGTCAAGTTGCCATTATCAATTGTAAAGTGAATATACAGCGTGCTGCTGCATACTCTCTACACTTACATAATGCTTTAAAAAAAAGTAAGCCTAGCAGTAAAGGTACCAACTTGAGTTCTTATATGTGTGGTTGCCCAACAACTGTAATGCCATGCTGAGGCGATGGATGCTACTCTGATGCAATAAAAAGCAATAAGTAAATGTGATGGGCACTTCCTGAATTGGAAAAATTTTGATTTCCTGGTTGCGTGATCAGAGGCAAGTCCATATGGCCTTGGATTTTCTTTTTTTGTGAACCACTAACATAGTCTGTCTTCAAAGCTGCTAAAAAGCAAGGTGTGTCATTAAATGTGGACTATTTTATTTGTTTAGATGAACAAAAGACAGGTTCACTTCAGGAAAGTGAAAGAGCTGGTGTAATTTTAGAGTAAAAGTACCCAAACAGGATTACTTAACCTCATATCCTTCAGAATTGTGATTATTGTTCAGGAGCCAATCAACAGATGAGTTTGGACTATTGTACTGTTGTGAAGATTGGATAAACACGTAAGTGAAATGCAGAAATACTCCAATGGAAAGTGCTTGTTAGATTTATGGGTCTTTATATAAGTTCCATTACCTCTCTGAATTTTAAATTATTTGTCTATACAATATTTATAAAAAAAAGTTCATATCATAGGATGCTTTCTGAGAAGTTGGTGAAATACCTTTAAAATATTATCTTAACTGTAGCTCACATTGAAATATGACTATGAATATCACCACCTTCAAAAACACATAATAATCTTGTCTACTTGCTTTTGCAAATTCTCTAGTCTGTTTTAGGGAAAGAAAGGAGGAAGACTCAAAATTGGCTACTACAGCTGGCCAAATGAGCAGGCTGAGTCTTAGAAAGTGAATCCCTGGACGGTGATTTGCCTGGCAACAAAACGTCTCTCTATCCAGGTGTCCATTTCACTGGGTAAAATTTCCACTATCAAAAATAAGTTATTTTGGGTTAAGTAGTCATTTCTCTTAAAACCCAAATACTCCTATGTAGGTGAACATTGAAGGTTACTGCTGTTAAGATTATCACAGAAGTAGCCATTGCTTTAACAACTAAACTGCTAACAAGTGGGTGGAATTTTCTTATTTCAAACTGTTGGCACAACCCGCCTATCCCAAGCTAATCACTTATTAGACCAAAAGTCATTAACTGCAAATGTTTCAAGATTAACTTGCATTTTTTGATACTTTCCTATTAGAGATGGCTTTTCTAATTGATCAGTTAGCCAGTTGGGATTTATCTCTTGCATTAAAATCTTTTAGTGTTCTCTTTGCGTGTGTGTGTGTGTGTGTGTGTGTTTTCACGTATCAGCTCATTTGTTTCATGAAATATTGCAGTATTGATGGATACAATTGGCCCTGCTAAATATGATGTTTTAATGGATATTTTTACCTTTACAGCAGTAAAATCATTGATCATAAACATTTAATATAAAATTCAATGTTGAAATGACTTGTGCTCTCAGAAATTCATTAATTGAATATTGTAAAATCCAAGGAGGATTAATATAAAACAAAATTTTAGTGTAGAAAAAGGAGTTATTTGTCCTTTTGTAAACAGAATAATGACTTTTCAAAGGTGTCTGTATCTTAATTCCTGGACCCTCTGAATGTATTATCTAACATGGCAAAGATGAATTCAGATAACAGGTGGAATTTTGGTTGCTGACTTAAAATGAGGAGGTTATCCTGAATTATTTGAGAGAATCCAGTGAAGTTCAAGGGTCCCCAGTGTTGAAAAACAGGTAGGAAAGTCATTGTTATAGAGATGTAAGATGAGAAAGGTTCGAATCACCACATCTTGCTTTCTTGGTGGAAGAGGGTCATGAGGAAACAAAAGTTGAGAAAAACCTCTAGAAATTGGAAAAGGTGAAGACAAATTATCTCCTAGGTGGCAGAGCAGAATGAAGCCTGGATGGTGCTTAGATTTTAGCCAGTGAGACCCATTTCAGACTTCTGACCTAAGTGACCATGAGATTATAAATTTGTCTCATCTAAGCCACCATGCTTAAGGTAATTTGTTACAGCAGCAACTGGAAACTAAAACACCTATGAAATCATTTGGTTGTCTACCCATCCATTCAATGATTCATGCCTATTTCTTAAAAGCCACCACACACTGCTCTCCTCAGTGATGGACCCATGGAGCTGTCTTTTGTCAACTCCCACCATTTTCTTCTACCAGTGTGACAGGACTGATAAGAAGAAACTTGATTTTATTCATAGCTATATTGGGAGAAAATGCTGCTTCCTGTCAGGCTTTTGAGTAGATACATTATGAGGACTCTCTTCCAAAGCATTTATGAGCTCTACATTAGACTTGGAATCATGCCTAAATATTTAGTTTGAAATATAAAACACAAAGACACAGATTTCAAATACTCCAACTTCTCCTCCAGCTGACCTCTTCCTCATATTATCCCACTCATTCATTTATATATTCATGCAGTGAGTTCAGTCCTTAGCATGTTCTAGACCCTCTTTCATACACTAAAGAGAAAGATTAACAGACAAAAGGAAAACTGTACAAAAAGCTTACTTTTTTTCTCTATAGCATCTTACAGCTTAGTGGTGTGGGAGATACATACCTGTAAGTATAAGGCAAGGCAGCAAGTGTTTTTTTTTTTTTTTTTTGGTACTGGGAATCGGACTCATGACCTCATGCTTGCCAAGCAGGTGCTGTCCTGTTGCTGAGCTATATCTCTGGCCCTTGGAATTGCTTTGATGGCAGTGATAGAACTCTATTATTTCTTATAAAGTACAGGGTACCTAGTAAGTACTTAATAGGAACTCACATTAATAGGTATATGTTATTTTAGATACATAAATCAGAGTAGTAATAATCACCAATAATCTTAATACTCAGCTATATAGCAATCATTTGTTTAATATATTAAAGACGTGATTAGTACATGTGGTGTTTGACTTTGAGGAGTTGACTCCTAACTTCTGTGGTGTTTTGCTATGAGCCCAGAGTAAATCAAGAGACCAAGAGTTTAAAACTGTACTCTGAAACTGAGCTGTTGATATGTCAAGCAAGAATGACTGAATAAATGCTGGGAAGCAGAAGCTACAGATCACCCCACTATTTTGTCTTTTCTTTATGTAAATAGAGCATCATATTCTAAATTGCATCATAGGTTTGCTGCTGCACTTGTATCTGGAAATTAATCAACTAATTATGGATAATTATGATTAATATCTGAATTCATTATATTGAGGCATATTAATTGGAATTTGAAATCTATTCTGAGCTATCTGAGATTCCTTACAATGTAACAAACAGAGAATAATGGAAGCTTGATTGTTTCAAACAAGGGAAAAACCCACAAACCTTAAAATAAGTTTTGAAATAATAGCACAGGTTTGTTAATTAGTTGGTAGAAACTCATTTCCCTGCTTGTTGAGAGAAATTTCCACTCAGGAAGCCTTTTTTTCTGTGAGAGGGTACCAAACTTGTAGCCAGTGACCGAGCTTTAAAAAACTGCTCAACGCCTCCTTACCTCCCATCTTCATTTCCTTGCTTTTACAGGATTATAGCTGTACAACACCCACAGTGATATTATTCCCATGTTTAAAACAAAACAGAGCATTGGATCTTTTCCCAAAGAAAAGATTAAGGTTTTAAGCATTTGGCATGACATTCAAGGTGTTTCTGTATCCTTGTTTTTCTAGTCTACAGAGAGAGCTGGAAGCCATCAGTATTTCACCTTCTCATCTTCCAAATCTAATAAAAAAACCCTCACCATACTCTGATACATCTCCCTTCAGATAATTTTAAATGGGTTCCCTTATCTCCTTCCTATGACCCCTGTCCCATGCCAGGCTTTTCCGTCTCTGTTCTGGTATTAGATAATAATACTTTATGATACCAGTCATAATTACACTCATTAATCCTTCACCTTGACCCTCCAAGTGACACAGGAAGCCTAATGCTCATCCTATGTCTAAGGATAAATACGCTAATCTTCCAAGAAAGATACACAAAAATCTTCGTGGTCTGGCCCTGTGAATTTCTCTAGCCTGACTGCACTGCCGGCTTGATTTACACCCCAGAGATCATTAGTACTTCCCTTTAAGTGCACCGTGGGGTATTCTTTCTTTCTTCCTTTGCCCATATTGAACTCTGTTTATAATGGCTTTCCACCTTGGCCTCCATATTTTACCCAATTCCAGAATCATTTCCTTTAGAAAGCCTTTTTGGGTATACTTCAG
>PVLD010005151.1:41790-59290 GCA_004027595.1 Dinomys branickii | reverse complement strand
ATACTGACCTGGACTTGTGACAGGACTAGAGGTAGTAGGCTCAATAATTTCTACAAAAAGGGAAAAGGAAAGAAAAGAGAAACATTTTGTGTATTAATCATACATAAAAGACAAACACTCATGAAGACAATCGACAGTCATGCAACATATACACAGGGGTCTTTGATTTGAAGACTTCCCGGACCATGGAAATAATGGATTGGAATCTAGTTTCTGAGATTATACAACACCACATCACTGTTGTTGCTAGTAAGTTATCTTTTATATTGAGGTCACACTGGGAATCATGCCCATATTCTAATTTATAACATCAAGTTACACTCTGCCAGCACTGGGGGACCTGCACTTGGGGTGCTCAGGAAGCAGTGTACAAGCCTCCTTCTAAGAAAACACCACAGTGTAGAAGCCTCCTCCTCAGAGAGCTCTCACCATTCCCATAAGGTCATTTAATCAAGTGTTGCCTCCTACTGTGGACTAGAAGTAAAAAATCATAGGTAGAGTTCAGATGATGCCAAAATGTCGTTTTGAAGTTAAAATCTCATTATATGCAAGTAGAGCTACAGAACGTGGCTCCTTGGAGGACGAGTTCTTTCTATGTCTATGTTTCTAAGTAAGACAGGAAACACACAGAGAGAGCCCTGTACCTGCTGCACACGCACATGAGTAGCGATGGGGCACTGCTGGCTAGCCCAGATGTATAATTAGAAAATAACTGTAGCTTTGGCTTGTCCATGTAAGTTTCCATTAAGTATCTACCAACAAGTTCTACAGCATTTTAAATTACTTATATATTATTTAAGGTTTCCATTTAAACTTCTGTTTTGAAAGAAGACTTTTCAAATGGCAAACGATGCTTGTGATAAAAATAGCAGGAACAAAGGTTAACACTTTGGTTGGCCATAATAAAAGATCCAAAGTATTTTTAATGATGCAGAACGCACGTGTTGAGGAAATACTACGTTTTGGAGGAATTCTAATAATGTACCAGCCTGAGAATCTAGTAAAATTTTCTTATTATGGTAGAACATTTTTATTGGGCAGGTTCTATCACAGTGAGAAAAGGACTCAAGGCTTAAGAGGGAACACAGTAAGCATGACTGTGAGAGGTAAAAGCACATGCAAAATCTCATCTTTGGGAACTTCTTGTGCTCATCTCTCTTCTCCCATGACCTATAAGAGATACTGCAAACAAGTGAACAACAACAACAACAACAGGTTTTCTTTTAAGTTAACCCAAATAGTTATTTATTTATTTAATTGTAACATCTCTGTGACTCTTGCACTGTTAAAGCAATAGCAATTTCCAATTCCACTTATTAGTAAATGCGTATTCCCACCCTTTTCATCTAGCTTGGTTTCAGTGATAAACTATCATATGGTAGCAGATATAAAAAGTCAACCTTCCAACAATCCAGTATTGGTAGTCAGTCGTTGGAGGGAGTGAAGTCATTTTCTGTCCCACTGTGTATTCAGGGATGATTTTCTGGGCCCTGGCCTCTTTCCTGACTGTTCTGGGTGGGTAAACCATGCATGATATATTTAACTTGCAAGAATCATGGCTTAGGTCACAATGGATTTGAGACTTGAGAATATACTTTTTAACAGAGATGTTCCCAAAGGACAAAAAAAGTCAGAAAATAAGCTATAATTAAAGTTTAAAAATCTAGCCATCCATGAGCTATACCATGAGACTTGGTATTATTGAGAAATTTTAGAATATAAGAAAACTCAATAATTTTATCAAAATTCCATTAGTTATAAAAAGTTAACAAAATTTTAGATGAAAAAAATCACTGAAAAAATAAGGTTATATTGGACATTGCTTTTTTGATGGGCTGGCAATAAAAAACCAAATATTTTTATGACTATTATGTTTGCAAATTTGAAAGGTGGTCCTTCAAAAGAATGGAAATTTTCTCTTAGTGCCATATAATAAATTCATTAATATAGACTTAGAGAATACATTCTAAAGATTTTCTTGTAAAACTCAGAAGAGAAATGAAAGCACAGCACAGCTTTAAAAAGAAGCTTAATCGGAACACTTATTCATGGGAACACTAAATTGAACAGGGCAGCAAAGTCAGTTTTTGATGCTCAATAATTTAGACATTTAAACTTCAATTTCTTCAACTGTTTGGGTTCTGTTGTTTTGAATTCCTAATGCTGATCTGAGAGTTCATTGCAAAAGATGGGTGACATACAACTACAACCTCATCTCCGTGAAAGGAGGGTCCAAACAAAGAGCTATCCCACTGAACCAAGCTCTTCATTGTGCTTGCTTATGTAGAGCTAAATTGCTTATGTAAAACCACATTGTCTCATAGAAAGGCTTTTAAAAGAATACAGGAGTTTAGTGCATTAAAAATTGTGTTGCAGTGTACGTAAGATCCACTCCATAGTTTTTGCTTCACAGCCAGTCAATACAAATTTTTCTTTTCCCCCATAAGGCCAAAGTAAGGTAAAGTCCATAGTGAGGTAATTTTTATGTAAGACAAAAATTGGCAACAGAAGTTAGCTGAGTTAGAGATTCAGATTGTACCAGTCTATGGGCCACACCTATGGTGGGATGGGCAGAAAGCAGGCAAAACACCACAGTAAGAACTAAACACTAAGGAGAAGCTAGTGTTGAGCTTTGTGCATGAGAATCAGCAACACGTCTCAACTGGAGACAAGTTAATGGATTAGAAAGGACCCATCTAATATTGTAATTGGATCTCACACCTGCCATTGTGCAGGTGCATGATGCCAGTCAAGTTAAGGGAAGTCTCCAAACCCTGCTGTCAGTTATCAAATTGAGGGAGAAGTTCCTACTTTGTAATGCTGTGGGGAAGACTGAAGAAACTTTATATAAACCTCCAGGTAGTAAGTAACAGTAGTAGTTTTATGCTACTGCTTATAGTAGGTCATGGAAGAAATGCATGGAAATCAGTGAAGAAGAAATTAAGGAGAGTTTAACTTTACAAAATAGAAACAAAAAATGGAAAACAACATGAATAGTTAAATCTATGTAAAGAAAAGAAATTCTACACAGGACATAAGTGCTAACTCTTTCAGTTAATACAGGGATTTGGTTTAGGATAAGTATTCCTGAGTTATATTTGGTACTTCAAGACATCTAGAGCACCCAGAGTCTTTTTAACTGTTCTTGTTGAGGCAAAAATTTAATGTATAATATTATAAAGATCTACCAATTTTTGTGTATTTAATCCTAAATTGTGACTTTTGCTTCAAATTGAAGGCATACATTTTAAATGTGTGTAAGATATATTTAAAATTAAAATTTTATTCTTATATGATTGTATAAATCTGAATGATTCCATTAACTCAAGATTATCAAGCTATTGTTTTTCCAAAAAAATTAATGATATTTTATTTCCTAGAAAATCTAATGTGGATAATAGTTGAAACTGACTAAATCTAATCAATTTGTTCAAGATTTCCTTACACTCTTCAGAGTTAGCTGATATAAAATGTCAGAGACTACTTATTCAAAAAGTTTTATAACAAAAATAATTAGTATTATTACATTACATACAGTTGGAGAAACTAGTAAGTTCTTACTGTGTACCAAGCAGAGATCTAAATGTCTTCCACATATTAATTCATTTCAGACTCTCAACAGTTTTCCGATGAAGACATTATTATTATTGTTAATTTCTTTTCACAGATGAGCAAATGGAGCAGAGAGCATAAATACCTTGTTCATAGTCCCACAGCTGATAAATAGTAAACATGAGAGAAACATAGTATCTGAGCATTCTATTCCCTCACCTCTCAGAAGAAATACTCTGTCCATGTTTATGACATCTATACACATAATATCTTAGATGGCTTTCCTATGAATAGACCCTTTCTGTTGGGAATAGCTAGGAAGTGAACAGCTTCTGTTACTAGAATGGAAAGAGAGGCAAACTCAATCAGTGTCAAGATCTGGAGGCTTCTATAATGGATTTTGCATTAAGCAAAAGATTTACACATCATTCTCCTATCTTGCTCTGGTGCTGAGAGCCAAAATTAAATTTAGTCATTGCATTTGTCTAAGTTTCATAGAGGTATCACTCTTCAGATAGTCCTGAGAATGCTATAACATAATTATATGATTAAATAAGAACCTTGAACTCATAAACCTCCAACTCTTCCAAAAATGTAGTTTAAAGAGATTGCGTAGCTTTCAAGAATGTCCCTGTTATAGGAATCAGGTTTGAGCCCCTGTTCTGCTGTCTTAGCGATCAATGTGTAAGCAGTGAAATATCCTTCCTGAGCTCCTGAGTGCGCTCTCCTGATGAGTACCAGTACATCTCAGTGAGTCTCTCCTACGTATCTCATTATGTGGAAAATCAAAGTGAGCATCTGGGGTTAATGGCAGAATACATCATTGAGGGATACTGCCTGGCCATGGGGAATGGCTTTAGCCAAGGGATGGCTTTAATTGTACATAAAACAGGGGTGAAGAGAAGTTCACCAAGGTGGACATTTTCAATGGTTACGTGGAAGAATGAAGACTCATGTAAAACAAGATTTCATGTATTTCTGAATGTAATTTTTTACAGGACAAGAGGAAATTCTGCTAAAATGAGGCACTGAGGAAACTGTGTTGTAGGAAGCAACCTAAGAATCATTGGTAATGGCCCCTTTCACAGACCTCATTAATTGTTGTTTTATAACCATACACACGTAATACATCACTAGAATGGTCCAGTATTAAACCTTTACTCTGTATTTTGGGAAGCCATTGTTGGTTTCAGGTTGTTGCTTCATCCTTAGGTTATTACACAGCAGTGATGTGTGTGAGTTATCTCCTAGAAAGATGAGAGATAACGTGATCGTGTTATGGAGACACAGTAAAACTCAATCCTTTTGGTTGCCATGGTTTCACCTGAAAGCTCTAACTTCTGATCATTGTGAAGTGGAAGCAATGCTGTTTTTATAGAAGAATGAAGAGGTTGTTTCTCTGGAATAAGCAAGGTTAGTGCTGAGGCAGCTGCAGAAGACAGGCAGTGAGCTAAGTTGGATACCGAAGAAAAGCAAAAACTAAACAAAGCCAAACAAACATAAAACCACAGTGACCCCCTTCTTTTCCCTTTATGTGCAGGCCCATAAAGTATGGGCCTCTCTTAGAGCACTGGAATGGCACAGACTTCATATACAGAGTGCAATTTAGGCATCACACTTTCACCTCCACAGGGGAAATGCATGGCTCTTGGCACTCAGGTGTTTACGGTTGATAAGACAGACCTCAGGAAATTACTGTCTAATGCAGCGAGTGCTTGCCTGACAGTCAGAAGACTTAGAATCTCACATATTTGGAAGCTTGAGTGTGTGACTGTAAATCAAGCTCTGGATTTCACTTTTTGTATGCATAATTAAGAGGTATAATGGCCCACATACTTCTCTGGGTCGTCTTTGTTTCCATCACATGGGTGTTGTTTAAAAGATAATTTAGCATAGTGATTAATAATGGAGATCATGAAGGAAACTTACAGTCAAATCTGGCTCCAGTATTTAAAAGCTACTCACTCTAAGTTTGTGGATTAATATATGGAAATAATGATGATAGCTAACATCCAATATCATAGTCAGAGTAAATAAAGTAACACACGTTACTTACCAAAGGTGCCCAGATCAGGTAAATACTCATGTACTCTATAAATGCAAGTTTATTTTATTTGAAGTTATGATGAATGACTTTAAGACCATTTAAATAACTACCAAGAATTTATGTTGTTATGTGACTATCATATAAATCACCTTAAAAATTAACCTTAAAAGTAATTTTTTCTTAAGAAAATATTTTTTTATTAACGAAAAGAATAAGAAACTACTTTCAAATATTTATTAAAGGAAACTGCCAGGCAAACATCACCTCCCCTCAACCACAAATTTTTCACTGGAACTTTATAAATGTGTAAGATATTCTACATTCACTTTGAATAAGTTTTTGTGATACATAAAACTATTGTTTGTATGTGTTTTTGTAATGTGTATGTGATGAATAAAGGAGGATTCACAGAGGGATAGGAATTACAATGTTGCTGTAAGCATTTCTGTACATCTACATCTCCAGTATCCATTTGAAAAAAAAGCCTATGTCAATATTAAGAAAGGATGCATATCTATCACATTCACAGTAAACATCCCGAGAGTGTAAATATTGCCATAATTAATCTTGGTTGAAATTACATTTTTGAATGCAAAAACTTCCTCTCACTTGCTAAGATCTGATTCTGTTTTGAGAGAAAGAAATGTTTTCTATAGTAACAAATGGGCACTAATTTAAAATGATATATTCACATGTTAAAATATAACTTTCTGGACTTCTATTCAAAGTTGTTGAAGTATATTCCCCTGTGGCTATAATTTGAGGAGATGATTTTGAAAAAAATTTGCTCCTTGCTATGAATTATATCCAATTGAAGTGTTTGCTTCAGACTTCTATGTAAACCACCAACTTTCAGCAAATACAACATTGATCCAAAGCTATTGAAGTACTTTGGGTGTTAGTGAACATTTCACACAGCACTCTGAGGCCAAAGACTGTTTGATTTTCATCATAATACAGACAGTAATCTCTGGGAAAGGTCTGATGAGACAGCTATTATTTCTGAAACACGCTTCTCAAACTTGCAGGAGGATAACAGCTTCAGCTTTGAGCAAACACATGCAGTTTCCTCACTAATACCAATTAGAACATGAATAAAAATGAAAGAAATGTTTTCAAGGGTACAAGAATCTAAAAGAGAAGCATTTACCCCTGATATTTATAAAACCACTGATATATCTACAAAAGTTGACTGTATTGATATATGAAGAAGTAGAGGGCATAGACAGCCAGTAATTAGTAATTGGATGGTTTTTATACTCTTAAATTTACAAAATCATTATGATTTCCAAAGACTAATCACAACCTCAGTTCTTTCAACTTTTCCCACTTTAAGATTATACAGAGAAAGGGCTTTTACTTACTGTCTCTGGATTATTTTGGCTGGATTTTTAAGAGTTCTTCAAGGAGCTAACAAGTAGCTGGATGACTTGAGTCACCCATGTTTCTAGGTAGGCATATTATCCATCAACTTGACACACTGGGGCAAAAGGGGTGTTGACAACTTCCAAACTACACCCTTCCTAAAATTCGGTCATATGAAGGATGCTATTAACATGGTCAAACTTGGGCAAACCTGACCTCCTGTCTCTGCCACACACTAGCTGTGTGATCCTTTGCAGGACACTGATCATAGGTAATTGGAGTTTTTGAAGATGAACAACAAAAGTGAGACAACCAGGCACAGTGGCTCATGTATTAAAGGAAGGGATGTTATGTATTTCCTTTCTGATCTGCATCTCAGCATCTACAGGTCTACTGGGGCAGTATATGTAAATGATTGAGTAACAAAAGAGTTGAAAACTGGTAATAAAACAAAGCAGTTTGAGGATAGTGATATATGTCTTTGGAATGGTAGCTTTCCATTTTGGAGATGTGGAAAGCCAGTCTT
The DNA here is from genome assembly GCA_004027595.1 of Dinomys branickii. Taxonomy (NCBI): domain Eukaryota; kingdom Metazoa; phylum Chordata; class Mammalia; order Rodentia; family Dinomyidae; genus Dinomys; species Dinomys branickii. The sequence continues at coordinate 51,800 of PVLD010005151.1, read as the reverse complement.
CTGCCCATTGGCCAGTGTGTAATGGCTTGCAGTCGCAAACCCTCTTTGTGTCTGTCTCTCTCTCTTTCTCTTACACACACACACACACACACACACACACACACACACACACACGATACTATGAGACTTTCATAAAAGTCACGGATGGTAGATGGGAACTGCAATCATGTTCAGTTTCCCTCAGCCAAGGAGTAAGGACAGGCTCGCTGTGCAACCCCAGGAACAGAGCAGGCTGACAGAATGTGCTCTTCTGCCCCCTCCCTGTGCTCTAGCTGAAGCAATGTGGCAATGACACAGCATTCTGGGAAACCAATACTAGCAGAAAATGAAGCCTGCCAAGGAACCACTGTACTATTGGCTCAGCTAAGGAAAGATATCAAAGGCCAAGGACAAAACTGCCCAATCACCGACACACTGGCACATCAGGTTATCTTGGTGGCTTTATCCCTTTGCAAACACACCTTTCAAGTGTCCCATTTTCCTAGCCCCATTTTAGGAGTGGTTGAGTTTGTGGTGAATGAGACAAATTCCCTTCTCCATAAATTATACTGAAAGGAAGATCTGGCAATCAGCGAAAACAATAAAATCACTACATTATTGACTATCTGGTAAGAAAAGAAGTCTAGACGACTCCAGGAGCTTATAGAGGCTGGAGGGTTGGGGGAAGCCTTTCTAAGACACTAAACTCTGCTTTCTGCCTTTCAGTCACACACTGTGTCCAGGCCAGCAACAGACAACAGAAGGAGAACTCAGATGGGTTCATCGCCAGTGCGAGCACACTGAGAAATTTGGCCAGTGCTAAGAACTGCAAGCAGTGAGCTGCCAGGGGAGAGGGTTCCAACTAGGAAGAGAACACAGTGCAGCGTGAAGTGGTTTAGAGACCGTTCTGATACAGCATTCAGCTTACAGCTGAAGAAGATGAGACCCTGTTATGGTTTAGATCTAAAGTGTGTCTCAGAAGTTTCGTGTGTGTGGAAGATGGTGCAGGTGCTATCTCCCTCAGGGGACACATCTGCTGGTAAGCTCACACACACACTTCACTGGAGAAGTTCAGGGTGGGAAGATTCATGGAGAGTCATGGCTCACAGTCATAGACCAAGTATGTTAAAGTGATCGTTTAAATCTGACCCCAGAATTATAGGATTCTCTTACTGATTCCAGATGAAAACCATATCTTGGTCTGCAAACAAATACCTTTTTAAAATGAGGTGGAATAAATATAAAATAAAGCAATTTCTATTATGCAAATTGAAATAGAAGCATCTGACCAAGATATTTGATCTCTTGACCATCTCATAATGTTTCTATTCTCTTGCAATTTAATTAATCAATGATTCATTATCACATAGAAAGGGAAAACAGATAATGTCAAAGACCATAGTGATTGAACATGTGTGTTCTAACTGCATAATCTACTGTACACAGGTAAAAGGAATATATATGACTTCAGTTATGATTAATTTTAGAGAACAAAGCTTTATCAAGCTCATCAAATGTAGATTTTGCTTTGCTTAGATTTTCTAGATGTTAATTCCCATACTTTTAATAGTCCTAGAAATAATTTATTAAAATAAGACATCAGTTATCACTGATTCTTATACAAATTACATGCTTCAGAGAAAGAGGTTGTTCTCTGCACAGGAAATTAAACTCTTGATAAATGAATGTGAGATATAGTACCTTGCATTCTTACATCTGGTAATCTGAGAAACTTTGTTGAAGATAACCATATGTAATATAACAGCCATTGTTAATTTCCTATCATCTCGTTTTGAAATTCTGTGTTCATTTATTGTTTTTGTGTTGTTTTGTTTTTGTCTTTATTGTTATTTTGTTATTATTTATTCCTCTTTAAAATAAAAATAATTTTTTAATTTTAAAGATAAAAGAACAAAACCATATTAATAAACACACATACATTTACAAAATAACCCAAAAGCAATATAAGCAATACAGAATTTCAAAAAGATGATATGAAATTAACAACGGTTGTTGTATTACATATTGATATTTTCAAATTGTTTACTTAGATAAACAAATATAGGCATGTAAGATTGATCAAACAAACATTAACTGTTCCTTTCAATAAAGCAATAGAGATCAGTAGTACAATTATCTTAGCTATCTGGAGTCTTTCTTTCTTTCTTTCTTTCTTTCTTTCTTTCTTTCTTTCTTTCTTTCTTTCTTTCTTTCTTTCTTTCTTTCTTTCTTTTCTTCTTTCTGTCTTTCTTTCTTTTGTTTTCATTGACCCCAGTTGTTCTTTCCTTTGGAGCACTTTCCTTCCCTTTCACAATATCTATTGTACCTCCTACATTTTATTCACCCTTTCAGGTTCTTACACTAGCGAGAGAATACAGTGTTTACATATGCAGGCCTGATTTATTTCACTTTTGAACTTGGTCTCTAGGTGTGTCCATTTACCTATAAAAGCTTCAAGTTTATCTTTCTTTAAATCTAAGTAATATTCCTTTATATATAAATACCACAGCTTCTTTATCTCACCCATGTTTATAGCAGCACAATTTGTAATAGTTAAATCATGGAAGCAACCCAAATGCCCATCAACTGAGGCATGGATAAATAAATAAATTTGTAAAACAAAGAAACCCTCAAAAGAAAAAAAGATACAGCCCCACCAAGTGCATACATAGGATGAAGTATTTAGCCAATAAAATAATGTGAGATTTTAGGCCTTAGAAGAATTCAAAGCAGTTTTTGAAATACTATGTTTGTTTTACTTCCTTTATCCTCCATAGCTCTATTTGAGCAGGATACATTGAGGTGACTGCCAGACATTAACCCTGTGTCTACATTTCTTTGTCAAATTTGATAAGTCCTCACATTTCCTTTAACTTGTAAACTCTCCCCTCCCTTCCTGTCTCCTCTCTTGCCTTCCCCTGCACTTCCCTCCCTCCTCTTTCCATTTCCTTTTCTCTTTCCCTTCCATTTTTTCCCTTCATGTTTCTACCATTGGCTCAAATAATATATATTTTAAATACTTGCTTAATATTAATTTTTATGATTCATTTAAGTAGTATATAATTTTAATAACAAATTAGCATTAGCTTTGCTCCAAAAGTATCTAGAGGCTACGGATGAAAGAAAACAAAACCCATAGTAGGACTCATCAAACCTAAGCTTTGAAATAGACACTGCCAAAGCAGCCTTGACACACAGCAGATACTAAAATATTTTATTATATGGGCCAAAGACACATGTACACTGCCTTCTGTGTATGTGGGTGCATCTGCCCCGTGGGAATGCTTTGGTGTGGGCATTTGAGCACATGCCCATTTTGCACATTTGCTAGAGAAGTAATTTTGACCAAGTCACATATTCTTTGAATCCCATTTTGTCATCTGGAAAAATGGAAAAAGTACATAATATGCATTTATTTTACGTCAGAGTGGTGACATGAGGTAAATTGCATACCTTCTCTGAACTTCAGTTTACTCAGCTGTCAAATGGAGAAAATAATAACTTGCCTTAAAAGACGTTAGTGAAAGTGAAATAATTTCTGTACAGATCTCAGAATAGTTCCTCATATGTAAGAGACATTTCAAAATTTAGTAAATATTATTGATGTACTTTAGATTGCATGTATGTTATATATGAAGTGTTAGAATCACCATTGTCTGCTACCTCATGATAATGAAGAATGCAATATCTTTGGGGAACTTAGCAAGAAGCAGCATAAATAGCTACGGCTGAGGTAGCATCACTGAGAATAGTTTATAATTCCACTGAAATTCACTTTATTAAAACACAGCAGGGTATGAGGGGAAGAATGTTCACTTGGGAATCCATTCTGCTTCTTTGATTATTAATTATGGAGCCTTGCACAAGTTATCTTACCTTCCCAGGGCTCTTTCTGTACTTAAAAAATAGAGCAGAAAATCAAGGGAAAGAAAATTATAGGGTAGTTGCCACAGTGGAATTTGGGATCAGAACCAGGCCTGGGGTTCTGGTTTCCTAACTGCAGTGTCAGGTCTCTGAATTCAGCAGCTGATTTTGTCTAAAGCATGTCACTCATTAGTATATGCTAAGAAGATTATTAACTATTATATGTCAAGTGCTTTGTTTGTTGCTAGGAGTACTACAGTATATAAAAACCAAATACATGCTCATATAAAACTCTTAGTCTAGCAGAGAGGAATGGCACAGGATATGGTGTCTGAAGCTAGACTTACAGACATTTAGCTGAGCTCAAACCCTTAAGATCCAGACCTCACTGTCTGGCTTTGGGCTGTCCACAGAAAGAATGAGGTGTGCTTTATGCTTCTCTCATAGAGGTAACTTATCTGCGCCCCTTATGTTTTAAAAGTTTTGTTTTGAGATTTCCTGGCTTCCACTGCAACTGCCAAATAGTTCTGAAGTACAGGAATTCTTCCCGAAACTTTCCTAACTTGAAGGTGGATTTCTTTGGCCGTCAGTGCCCTCTGTGCCAAAGTCAGAATGTTAAACTCTCACGTAAACCATAGGTGTGTGGAGTCCACTGCGTGGATTCTCTAGCATCCTCCCTTCCCTCATCCTCCTTTCCTTTCTTTCTCTGTCATTCATTTTGTCTCTCTGTCTCTCTCCCTGTATCCTCACTTATTTTTCTTTTTATGTTTAACTGTACATGAACCGCGGTGTTTCACAGACATGGTTCATTTCATGATAAATCTATCAGCATCTCCATTTCCTGTGGATTTGATGGATGGTGTGGAGCAGAGCAGCCGTAACAGCGGCATCTGTAGGAAGAACTCAGACCGGAGGCAGAGGGATGAGAATGGGCGGAGCTGAGGAGCTCACCGTATCACCGCAGTATCACGAATTAGAGTTGAGGGTAGACTTTCTCCGTCTCCCAGGAGGGAGGGCGGTCGGGAGGGAGGAGGAGGGAGAGAGAGAGAGATTTGATTTGGGCAGTATCTACAACCCTCTAATGGTACTTGAACTATCTCCCTATGAAACTGTCAACCTGAACCTACGGTGTTCATGGTGACATCCAACGTGAAAATGTTTTGATTCTATGGTTCTAATGATTACATATGTGGAGAGGAATCTAGGCCTGATAAGTAGAAAAGAGGTAAACACTAAAATAGAAAGTAATATTTTATCTAAGATTTCTTAAAATTGAAACAATAGCTCTTCAGCTTCTGTTTTTTCTAAGTTATTTAATCAGCATTTGGTCATAATTGGTATAGTTAGGGTTAAGTTTGATGGACTTAACTCTTCTACAATCAAGAACCTACAGCAGACATTTTTTCCAAAAATGATCATTTATTTAACAGATGGTAAAATAAACATTTTACAATAAGGAGTAAAATCACTTGATCCACCTAAGTAATTCCATCCATTCAAAAGTTCACTGAATCTCTACTGTGCGCCAAGTATTACATCATGTTCTTGGGTACAAAGATAAACAGGACAGGATTTGCTATCCAGAATTATATACCCAAATAGTTAAAATAAAAATCAACATATAACAACGTTAAAAATAGTTATTCTTATCTAATAACAATGAAGGTAAATTGGATCTTAGAATTAGTGATAGTTATTATGTACTGCTTGGAAATTTAAATGTTTTAAACACATTAACTCTTTTAATCTTCAGAACAATCTAGAGAAATGGTGCAATGAGTTGACTGTGTCACTCAAACTTCACATGTTGAAAAATTCATTTCCAAAGTTATGTATAATGGCATTTGACAGGTAGGACTTTTGGGATGTGGTTGCGAACAGGGCTCTGCTGTCTTGAATGGGCTGATCCATCCATGGATTAATCCACTTATAGATGATTGGGTCAGTGGATTACTGGGTTCCTGCAGGAGTAGCTTTGCTGTGAAGAGCAGCTCTATCTGGCTAGTTTGCTGTTTCTCCGTGTGACACCCAGGAGCTGCCTCAGGACTCTGGAGCATCCCACAGCAAGAAGGCCCTCCCTAGAGGTGACTTCTTGACCTTGGACTTTCCAGTCTCTACAAATGTGAGAGATAAATTTCTTTCCTTCACATATAACCCAGTTATAGAAAAGGCCAGTGAGCTAAGACAAGTGGACACTATTATCACCATGATTAGAGGGGTGAAAAACTAAGCTTAGAGAAATTGAGTTCTTGCATCGGTGCCACAGAAAGGAGGTGTCACAGGGAAAATTCAAATCCAGAGTGTCTGAACCTCTGGAATCTAAATATTTAATACTGAAACCAGTGGTTCTTAGACGGTGTTGGGTAAGGAACAGCCCTCGGTATAAAGAATGAAATATAGCCTACAGACCTAAAGGAAAAGAGTAATGTAGGTTAAGATCCGCATTGCTCACTATCAGTGTCCTATAGAAAGAGATGTCTTACTGATTAATGCCTCTGCAAATAATTTCTAGCTTCTACCTAATCAGGCTATGCAGATGGACAATAATGAAGTAAAAAGTCTGTAGGGAGGCTGGCCTGTTGGTTTGACACTCTGATCACTATTTAAGTTGTTTTAATTTTTCATAAGTATACTGAATAGTTATTATGGCCAAGAATCATGGAGGGAGAGTTGTGTCTACCAATTTCCTTTACTTCCAGAACATCTTGATGTTTTTTATCTCCTCATACGCCTCAAGTAGGAGTGGGAAACACTTCAGAAATAGCTCTTGGTCAAATCCGTGTTGGTTTGCACCACATTCCACTGCTGATTCAAAGAAGCCCTCTCTTCCTTTTTTTGATACTGTCAGTCTAACAGCTTCATTCATTAAGAGAAAGCAACAACAGACTGGGACATATTTGTTTGGGGCTAATTAATTGGAAATGAGAGCACGTGTATTTTGCAATTTAGCAAAGTCACTGGAGTGGAAAGGGAAGAGGCTGCTTCTGTCCCCCATCGTTTGCTTGTGTCTTTCTTCAGGAAGACATCTTCTGGAAACTGGACTCTAGCTCTGAAGCTCTATCATCCCTTGAAGAATAGAAGCAAAAATTGTGGACTCCAGAAGGGGAATACAGAGAGAAAGACGCTTAAGGATATTAACAATGAAAACAAAACTTGAGAGGTTAATAACTGGAAGGCTCTTCCCTATCGATGTGGTCCTGAACTGAAGGGCAGCAACTACAGGCACATCTTAGAAGCTGATCCTGCACAAGGAGGAAGCAGGAAGAGCACGGCTTTGTCATCTCTGCTCAGCCATGGCCCTATGGTAGCCTTTTCCAAGGTGGCCCCCACTGATCCTGGCTCCTGATCTTCACGTCACTGTCCCATGGCTGTTGAGTGAGTTATAGACATCACTCTGCACTGGGGTAAAAGGGCCCCTCACTGCAGCTTCTGTCTTGTGCGCTACAGCAACTGCTCAACCCCTTTCCTCTGGAGCTCGGGAAAAGTCATACTGTAAGCAGCTGTGGAAAAGCCCACTGTCTTAGTTACTTTTCTCTCCTTGCTGAGACAAAGTATTCAACAGTCAAAGTTAAAGAGGACAAAGTTCATTTGGCTTAGTATTTATACAGGTTTCAATCCATAATCAGCCGGCTCCAAGGCAGGTGGCACATGGCAGAAAGGCATCGCAGTTCATGATGGGTAAAAGGCAGCAAAGCTACAAGGAGGCTGGCCACAGTTGTTTCTAGACCTTATATCTTATCCAGGCTACTCAGGCAGCAGCACTCACACCCTTAACCCTAGTGCCCTTGATCCTAGCATTGTACCATGAATCAATCCCAGTGTCACACATTCTAGACCCAGCCACCTCTAGTACAACCCCCTCTATGACTGCATGAGGCTTGGGGAGACATCGAGACACAAGCCATGACACCCACATAGGGAGGGACAGAAGTCTTCTACCAGCAACCACCCATGCAAGCAAGCAGATCCTTCAGATCCAGACATTCAGATATTTCCAGCTTCAGATGTCATTGTGATTACAGCCTTGGGATACCTTGAGCCACAAGCACCTATGTAAACCACTCTAGAGTGCTGACTCATAGAAACAAACATAATAAATATTTATCATTTTACGATGTTACACTTGCAGTAATTTACTTCACAGCAAAACAACTAATACAGTTCAACACTTATCGTTTGGAGATGGCACCGCTTCTGCAGACAGAGGAGCCTTTCTGCAACTGGTGGCTCCTCTGAGCAGCAGCATCCTTGCTGCCTCAGGCATAACACTTCTCAGAGACACCTTCACAGATGCTGCCACCATGTGCAAAGGGTTGTATATCTTAGAGTTTTAGTCTCCAAGGGCAAGATTGTGCCCTACACATTTTTTAACTTTTGGAAAAGAGAGGGGTGAGATCCTTTTAGGGAGCAGGCTCCAATCTGGATTTGACTTTCTTTTTTTTTGTCTCTGTTTCAAAGACATCTTATATTCTTGGATATTTCTGACATTTGAATCATGTGTCAAGATGTTGTTGATTCTAGTGATGGCAACATTTCCTCTCATATGCATAGCAGATTGTTAAAACATGCCGAGGCTGTGGCGCTCCTTTCCATTCTGCTCTTCCCAATTTTATTGTCACTTCAGAAATAAACTACAACATATAAAGGAGCACTGAGAAGGCGGCTTTAAAAGACCCGGGGTAGAGCTAAAAGCAGCTCCCTTGATTTTAGGTTGAAGCCATCTGGTGCTTACATCAGCTACCACTTGTTTTCAAATATATATTATTTGCGACTTTGTAGAGCTGAATAACATGAGCCCCTTTGGTACAGCAAATATTGTCAATGTACAGTGATTTAAATAAAAGAAGGAGCTAGTCATTTTATACGAGTCTGTGTGGGTAGAGGTTGAGAGTTTCACAGCACTGAGAAGCAAAGAATTCTTATAAGGAGAAGTGTCTAAAACTTCATCCTTCTGAACACCAGGGAAACAAACTAAACCTATTCAGAGAAACCACCTGTGTCAAGACTAGCACTTACCAAGTGCTTACAATGTCCTAAGCTTTGTACTAAAGACTTCACATGCATATATGCAATGCAAGCTTATACCAGAAGGAATGAGACAATGCTGCAATAATCAACAACCTTGAAATACCAGAGAATTAACCTAACAAATGTTTATTTATTAGTATTAAACATGCATATGTGTAGAGCCTGCAGAGATCTGGCTACCATCGTGTTTGTGTACCATATGGAAACAAAAGAAATTTTCTTTGCTCAACTTGGGAAAGGAGGGAAAAGTGTTGCACAATGGCTCTTTTACAGTTTGGTGTGGAAACCCCACTTCTGGCTGGAAGTGTTGGGCAAGACAAATTATATCACCTTGCTCAAAAATCTACCCAAATGTCTAGAAATGGAGAAGAACCTAAACTAAGAAAGCACTGGAAGTCTCTAAAATACTTTAACAGATTTATTTTATAGGTGCAGAAAGCATGGCACAGAGAGGTAAAGTCAGGTTTTAAGGCCACTTACCTGAAAAGTAAGCTGGATAATTGTAAATCCACGACTGTTAAAAGCAAAAGCCTATACTTTAAGCAGTATATAGAGGAGAGAATTACTGGTCAAGGGTAGCACTGACTGGAGGGAACTGGTGAATCATATGATACTGTGGCTACGCTGCACACAAAACACACTTTTATGGATTCTTTCAAACACATCCTCCAAGTGAATGTGGGTAGGAGTCATTTGCTCACCCTGAAAAGTTCAAGCTGGTAGGATATTGCGGTGAACAGGAAGCATTTCTGGTTGAAATCTATTGAATGGAGGTGCATGGTAGTAATATATTCTCCTGTACACATTAGGATCTAGAGTTCATGCTTGGTTTTGATTTGGGGATAATATGGATATTTTCAATGATGGGTACTTCCTTGCTCATTTATATCATAGAAGGGTAAAAATATTATTTTTTTTCTTTTTTTTTTAAATTTTATTGTAAAGACAAAAGAATGGAGACATATGAACCAGAAAAGCCATAAACAATACAGAAAATACAAAGTTATACAGAATATAGTAGGGAATTAGAACTGGATGTTGTATTACATAGTTATCTTCACATTAGTTAACACAAAAACATTAAAGGAAATACCAAATTATAGATAAGATAGTAGGGAATTTGCACTGGATGCTGTATA